>JANSLP010000210.1:0-56840 GCA_029298735.1 Ophiostoma sp. CBS 140.51
CGTTATTTTTTAGAAAAGATTTCATATATTCTTAGTTACATGAAATGTAAAGTTTTAACGGAAAGCAGAAAAGAATACTCGCGGAAAATCGTATATTGATCTTTGAGCATGAGATAGAGACATATTAAAGTTTAAAAAAAAAGTAGTAAAAGAGTGTGGTTGAAAGTAAAAATATCGTGTTCGCCATCATTGTGACTGGTATTCCAATAAACCGGTATCCCAAGTAAGTTTCATTAATAGAGAGAGTGTATACACTTGTTATCACTCTCTTCTAGTCAAGTAGTGTCCGTACGCCATAGTTCCCATTGCCCCATAGTAAAAGAAATAGATTGGCCATAAAACATGAGTTGTTGTCGATTGTTGTCATCTTGTCGTCAGTAGTAGAAAAGTGGCCAATGCGGTGGAATGGTGCTGTGTCGTGATAGTCGTGTGGACATCTTCGTTTCCCATGCCATGCGGATTAACGGCGACGAGGAGGCGCGACGAAAGCCGACGACGAAGACGAAGCGGACGAGGACGAAGCCGAGACTGACGAAGCCGAAGACAGCGACGCCGACGACGAAACGGAGGCCGAGGAAGAGGCCGAGGAAGCCGACGAAGAAGCGCTCGACGAGACACTCGAAGCAGAGCTGGAAGCGCTGGAAGAGGCAGATGAGGCAGAGCTCGAGGCACTGGACGAGGCGCTGGAAGCCGAGCTGGAAGCAGACGACGAAGCGCTGGAGGCGGACGATGAAGCCGAAGCAGAAGAGCTCGAGGCCGAGGCGGAGCTCGAAGCAGAAGACGACGAGGCCGATGCCGACGACGAGGCGCTGGAAGAAGCGCTCGAAGCAGAGCTGGAGGCCGAGCTTGAAGCCGACGACGCGGAAGACGAGGCAGAAGAGGACGAGGCGGCAGAGCTCGACGAGGCAGAAGACGAGGCAGAAGAAGCAGACGATGAGGCCGACGATGAAGCCGACGACGATGACGCAGCGGAGGAGGAAGAGGCAGAGCTCGATGCCACCGACGACGAGGCAGACGAAGCAGAAGAGCTGGAAGCCACAGAAGACGACGACGCCGAGCTGGAGGCAGCGGACGAGCTCGATGCGGAGGAGGCCGAAGAAGACGAGGCCGCCGACGAAGACGAGGCAGACGACGACGACGCGACTGAGGAAGAAGAAGCCGAAGAGGCGGACGAAGAGGAGGCCGCCGAGCTGGAGGAAGCGGAGGAGGCTGACGACGACGAAGCCGCAGAAGAGGAGGAAGCGGATGACGAGGCGACCGAAGAGGAAGAGGCAGAAGAAGCAGACGAGGCCGAGCTGGCACTGCTAGCAGAGCTCGAGGAAGCAGCAGACGAGCTCGAGGCGGAGCTGGCGGAGCTAGCCGAGCTAGACGACGCCGACGAAGCAGACGAGCTGGAAGCAGCAGACGAGCTAGACGCCGACGAGGCAGAGCTGGCAGACGAGGCAGAGCTAGCCGACGATGAAGAGGCGGCGGACGAGCTGGATGCGGAGCTGGCAGAGCTTGAGGAAGCAGCAGAGCTCGACGAGGCGGATGAGGCGGACGAAGCCGACGAGGCGCTGCTGGCGCTGCTAGCACTAGCCGACGACGACGACACAACGGAAGAGCTGGAGGCTGACGAGGCGGAGGAGGCAGACGAAGCCGAGCTAGCGGAGCTAGCACTGCTAGCAGAGCTGGCCGAGGATGACGATGCGGCCGACGACGAAGAAGCAGACGAGCTGGCGACGGAAGACGAGCCTGAGCTGGCAGAGCTACTGGCGCTGGAAGCCGAGGAGGCAGAAGAGGCAGAAGAGGCGCTGCTGGCGGAGCTAGCAGACGACGCCGAGCTGGCGGACGAAGAAGCTGCCGAGGAGCTGGCAGATGCGGAGCTAGCGCTGCTGGCCGAGCTTGCGGAGGAAGAGGAGGCTGCGGCTGAGGACGAGCCAGAGGATGTCGAGGAGGCGGAGGAAGCGCTCGAGGCACTGGAGGCGCTGGAGGCGGACGAAGCTGACGACGAGCCCGAGCTGGCGCTAGCCGAAGAGGCAGAGCTGGCGGAAGAAGCGCTGCTGGCAGACGAGGCCGAGACGGAAGAAGAGGACCCGGCACTGACGCTCTGCGAGGCGGAGACAGACGAGGCGGAGCTGGCAGAGCTGACAGAGGACGCCGAGCTGGCTGAAGAAGCACTCGATGCAGAGCTGGCCGACGACGCAGACGACGCAGACGACACAGAAGATGCAGAGACCGACGACGACACGCTCACGACAGAAGACGACGGAGCAAACGACGAGGACGAGCCGAAAGAGGAAGAAATCTTCGATGACAAGGAACTGGAAGTAGACGAGGCGGGACCGACGGAGCCACTGCCAGAGCCAGAGACGGAAGACGAGGACGAGGGAGCAGAAGCAGAAGCGGAAGGAGTGGACGAAGCGGATGGAGCGGAAGAAACGCCCGACTGGGATGCCGACGACGACGAGCGCGGCGGCGAGGGCTTGCAGAGAGCAGCCGAGGCGCCGCTGGCGTGGAGCAGCACCAAGGTCAAGAAGGCGATGGGCTTCATGTTGGCGGTAAAAGATCAAGGAGCAAATGAGTGTATATTGGTGGGATCAACAAAAGAGTGTGTGGGCTGACAGCGTAAAGAGTGACCGAAAGCAAAGAAAATCAACAAAAAGCGAAAGTGAGCAGATCAAAGATGTGCAGGGAGAAGTGGTCGAAAAGTGGATGGCGAGTGGACTGAAGAAAGAAAAAAATCAAAAAGAAAAACAGGATATGCAACAGGGAGGACAGAGCATCAATATATACACTGGCCGATGAAAGGAGGGAAGAGGGAGACCATGTGGATGCCAGACTGTGATGAATACACCCATGTAGATAAACACAGATGGAGGAGCGTAGGTACATACTGACTTACACGGCTACATGCTTCAACGGTGGAGATACAAAAATACATGTCGACAAGACGGCTTGACAAAAAGCCTGGTCAGGAATGGACGAGATGTGAGGAAAATGAGTTTGCCCACGTCCGTCGAGGTGTCGAGGTAAGCGAGCCATCACAAAAGGACGAGACGAAATAGTGACATCTCCACCTACTCACATCCACATTTACCGTATTCGACTGGGCTTGCCGTCGTCTGCAGGGCTAAGCATATCTACGATCGTGAATGCCCGAAGCTCCGTCGTCTCCATTGACTCCGGTTTTGGACCCATTTCTGGACTTTGAGGTTCATCGAGGAATGGATACTAGTGTGGATGCGTGTAAGTGCGTGTAAGTGAGCAAAAGTGCATGGGAGTGGGAAAAGCGTTTGAAGGTGCCTGTTGGTGCGTGTACGTGAGTACAAAGGTGCCCTGGACTTGGAACGGGCCAGGGATCAGCGCTACATTACAGCGCACCCACAGAGACCCTGAAGAATGTTGACTAGACCTCCTTGGCCTCGTACTCTCAATGCAGGGCGACAAAAATAGTCAGGGGAAAATGCAGGTACAAAAAAGTAGGGAGACACCCAAAGAAGTCTGATGAGTCTGAGGAGTCCAAGGAAGTCCTTCAATTCAGATGCATTCTTTCTAGCCAACATGTAACTACGAGGGAGGAATGGCTGGCCGGCCGGATGCATCCGTCCAGAGCTGAACACACCACATAATGAGAAGGTGTACTACGTTATCTTTTGTAACTGTAAGTATTCAGAGAAGTGTGCCTTGGGAGCATTGAAATAATGGTGTCAATATCAAGGGCATCTCTAACAACAAAGGAGAAGCAGAACCCACCGAGTAGACGATATTGAGACGCGCAATGGCCTCAAATGTTTTCCAGATGCATATATCTACACTTGATCCTTCGTCTCTGTATCCATCGGGTCCATTGAATCCGTATGTGTATCCATACACAAGTGGATGATCCCATATGAATGTGATGTGATGGTGACAACGAGTGCCTGTATGTGCTGCAATTGCAGTGGGTTCGTTCTGTGTTAGTGGGCTCGCTTCGACCTCGATGTGCTGGAGCAGATTCAGACACACTCTTCCTTCGCTCCTTTACCTATGTTTTTCTCCATCCATACGTGTTTTTCACGCATTCCAGACACAAAAAACCAGCACCTAGGAAGCAGTACCGGCTCGTCAGCGCAAAAAGGGACCTGAAGAAGAAAGGACACATCGGCCTGTCTTCCGGCCTCCCTTTCTTCATCGATATTCCCAAGAGGTAGTGAGATCGCCGTCTGTGTGGAATGGGCCGTGTCTCGGTCCGTTAGTGTGGGTAGTGCGCGTCCTGTGTGGCCGCTGTAGGTTACGGGACTAGATGCTGAAGAGTGCTGCACTTCAGGGACTGTTATCGTTTCTTTTTGCGGCACATTTTCTTCTTTTACCGCAGCTCCTTTCTTTTTCCTCTTTCCTTTCTTGACTGACTTTACCTTTCCCGTCGTTTCTTCTTGTGACTCAAGTTTTCTTTTTCATGTCTTGGAGTCTCGCTGCTTCTTTTTCAGACGAAACTTTATAAATTGAATCTTTACAGCATGGTCTTTTGATTTTGAATATCGTGTCTTTAGGCGACCTAACACAAAAAGTCTCCAGCAGTTAACCTTTCCCTTCTTTATCCCTTGCGCCACCACGAAACTTCAATGGAATGTTACTAAATTGTCGCCCCTTTGGGGATTCCAGAACAAGCGAGGAAGTCGTGTAGGAAGGAGCTGTAAGGCCCCCTCTGAGTGCAACAACAAGGGACATCCACGACGCCCACGTCGTAAACAACCAACAGACACTGCCATTCACAGCCCGCGTGCATCAGTGCGCGCGTGTGTTTGTTTGCGTGCCAGACAGATATCTGTCGCGAACCAAGAACCAACAGGCGAGACAGGCGACAGGTGGCGTACGCGATAACAGACAGACAGTCATGGAGACACAGGTACTTCTTATTTCACTAACGTGGGAAATTGCTTTCTTCTGCGTCTGTTTCCTCCCACTTCCAAGGAAGCTTCTCGTTCCTGACGATCAAAGACTATCATTTCCTTATTTTGCCCCTTTGCCCAGACGAATTGTCGAGCTTTTGAGAGCCTCATGCTCTGTGAGTGTCTTTCCATTCACAAGAGAGACAAGATCAGCACACACACACACAGACACAACTCCAACAGAACACCACACAGGCGACACGTTCTCAATTGTTGTCCATCAAGCCCGACTCCCCGAGTGACGATCTCCCAAAAAACTTGAGCTCATAATGTGGCGGCCCGGCCACACCTCTCTGCCCGTTTCCGTCTGGACCGTCTTACACTATTGAACAGTGATAATCGCGACGATCACAAATTGTATGTACAATGCAATTGTACAGCTTGTCGAATAAAAGTCTAGATTTTCAAGATCTTCATATGCATTTCTACAAATAGGCATATTGTTCTGACCGTTGTTACTCAACGTTGTTCGACTTTAATGCCGTTCCATTTGATGGTGATGTAGGAGAATTGGCTGCGTCTGTTGATCGAGACGCTTAACAGGATCGCTCTGTTTACTAAATTAAGTTGGCGTTCTTAACCTTCTTTTCAAGTGTTGAGATCATTCATAATCCTATGTACGGATTACGCCACCAACGGTGCTTTCTTGTGTTCACTTGAAATTGCTCGTTATGAAAACGAACCACCGCTGTCATGCAGGGAGCGTCTCTGTTAACATGGCCGCGTCGGAGGGAGAGGCCGCATCCTACAAAAAAGGGCTACGTTGTTTTATCTCCCATCTCCGGCCAATAACAAGGTTAGAAGTACGGAATCACAAACCCCAAATGTACTGAAATGGCATACGACGAACTGCTCTTTGTGTGTGGAAATACCTGCCTGCTCTCATGGCTACTCTGCATCCCTCTCTCCCCTCTCCCTCACAACATGGAATGTGTAGCTAGCAAGGCATAAATAAGACGTCCTTCCTCTGCCTAGACTTTCTTTTTTGACCACTTAATCTCACCAAGACACCAAAACACCACACACATGCCTCGCACTTGGCCAGTTCATTTCTTTGCTTTTGGCGAGGCATCCTCACTATGATGTGGCAAGACACCATTGCAGTGTTTTGTTATTGTTTTCTTTTGCTTGCATCCTACCCTAACCCCTATTTGCATTTGATGTGTTTTCCCCTTCTTTTTGCTTCTTTCGCCGGTTTTCCTGTTTTGGTTTGCTTTTTCTCCCGTTGACGAAGACGGGATCAGCCACGCTGTTCTTTTCTTTTTGCGCGCTCACTTCTTGCTTTTTTTTTTTTCAGTGTGTCTTCTCTTTGCTTTTTGTCGGACCGTTCAGTGACGCTGGACGCAAACAGGGAAGTGGTTAGCGTGTTGAAGAATTGAGACGCAGAGAGAAAGTAGATTTTAATCAGCAGCCGGAAGTTGCAAGTTCGTAAGGTTCATATATAACCGGATGCCCAACAGTGATCGATATGGCCTGCCAAAGACGGCAGTCGTCTTCGAGAACGTCGTAAGCACAGCAGGTATGTGTACAGCAAGCAAATACCATTTTACTTTAAGTCTTCACTTTGTAAACATCTCGGCAAGGGTTCGGTATTTTTGCTTCCTACCCTCCATCATGAAGATGCCTATCTCAACGAAGTGAGAGCTGTTGGTCGATGCTCTCGATATTGATGCCAAGATGAAATCCCCGCGTTTCGTGTTGTGTTCATAAATGAGTGTTCTACTGTTCGGACATTTTGTCGATTTTCTCTCCGAGGAGAAGAGGGCGTCGGATGTTTTAACGTTCATATTACGCAGTTAAAGTCGGTGATAAAAATGAAGCGAAGTGATGGAGTGACTTGCCCACGAAGTAGCAGGTAGCCGCTTCGTCGTTTCTTATTTTGCCGAAAACGGAAGCGGAGAAAAACTTACTTTTGCCTTTTGATACAGCTCTTCATGAAGTGCTCATATACTTTTCACTACACACAGCAAGGGAACAAATCATACAATAAGACAAAACACTCGTCTTCAGTTGACTCTGCCGACAGATCCGAGGTGAATTTTTAAACGGTTTGTTTGTAGTTCTCCTTCGGCAACAATCTTGGCTTTATGATACCCGTCCCCGACTCAACAACTCCCGAAATTGAAGCCGAATGCACGTCGACGGGCAGAAATTCTCCTTACTTAATTAAACAGCTTGTATTGATTCTCGAAACCTCCGCATCTGACTTGAGCCAACGAAGCTACTAATGATCGAATAAACAACACCCCGTGAAGGATACAACCATCGAGGCACACAGTATCATCTGGGTATGGTATCTTGCGCCGGCAAATCCAATCCCATTGGATCAGGGAATACGCCATACATGATTACTGGCGGGAAGTATATCTGAAACGCAGATATCAGATGTCCCCCAAAATAGGATTGCGTGAGATCGAATGGGATTTTCAAAGGCATTGCGGTTTTACATTATGCCGTCTCAAAACTGACATGGGTCTCTCCATTTGAGCAGCGAGTCGATGCTTGACTTTAACTCAATGTACGAGCAGCGCTGCTAACAAACTCCATGGTTCTGGTTTTCAAGTTTTCTTTCCATATGAAGATTTGAAGGCTCATCGATAATGAAATGCCAATAAATAAAACTTGAGAACAAAATCGACCAAATACAAGCCACGGGTCTGGACTGTCAGTCAACGACGTATCCTGATCCCCCACTCACACGACATCCAGGCACTTCGGGTAAATGTGTACGGCCCTTTTGTCTTATTTTCCCTTTACCTGCTATTTCCCCTACACTAGTGATATTTCTCATACCGCAGGCATCTGCAAAGCTGTTACGAGCCAGACCACGCGGCTCAGGGTGGATGCTGGCTGACAAGGTGATCTTTTTTTGGACTGCCTACCGTCCCGTCTCTTTTCGTCCCGTAGGCGCCTCTATCATCCACATCTGTCTTCCTCTTTTTCCGTTGCCATCTACCTTGCGCAATGCCGAGACCTTCGAGAATCATTCTATCTACACTGTTGCCCCCCATCCAGCCCGTCTCTTATCGATAATGTGGGATGTGTCCTAACTGTCGCCAAATCTGTCCTCTTTTTTATCGTGGCCCAACAAATTCTGTAGATGCCACACAAAGATCACACCAACACCAGGCTCTCGATAAGACTGTTTGTTAAAACACCACCAAGACGGAATCTGCACAGCTCATTTTCATTATTCCAGAAGGTTTCTCTTATTCTTTATCTGCGAAATATTATTATTGGTAAGTTGCTTTCACGCCTTCGAATGGATACACCCACGCTCCTCAACAGATTCTTGCGGAAGAGACGGGAGTCGGCATCGGGGCTATTTTACTCTACCCACGGGCACATTTAGATTGCACACTGTGTTTCCTTGTCTAGATGTTTCTGTTCAAGTTCGCCTTCCATCATCTACAACGTTAAGCTTTCTGTTTTGGTATTTTTCTCTCCATGTCGAGCCATAGAATCTTGTTATATCTGAACACGGCATTCATCTACTCTGCGCATTTCTATTTTCACCACTGCCTTTCGGGGAACACTTCCACCCCGGCCCCGCCTGAACTTCCACCTCTTATGTGATATCCATCTGCCATATCTCTTAGATTTCTCCGATGCGGCTTTGAAACAAATCTAAAAGCAAGGCACTGCCCATCCCACACACATCTTCCATCTCTTTCTCGGCGTTTCATGCTTCCTCGTCATTTTGCTACCTAACAGTACCAGCATCACACCTATAGATAACGACGACGTTGACACCCGCTAGCCATCACTGGTTACTTCGACTCTCACCATCCGGCAGCCATCTGCCTGGCATCACGACTGACCTCACCGATCCCTCTCCTCTCCACCGTCACAATGGCCATCGTCTCCCGCGCCCAGCCGGGCGAACCACTGGCCACGTCGTCGACCAAGGCCAAACCGTTGCAGTGCAGCCCGCCGCCGTTCACCAAGAAGCTCGAGTTTGTCATCCATATGTATTCATTGCAGGCGGTGTTGTCGGTACCCCTCTGGGTGCGCGGCTGGCGCGAGTACTTTTACCCACCAACGGGCGGCCCGGATATTGTCAAGGCCTACGAGTGCCGCCCGACACTGCCGATACGCATCTTCTTCCCTGCCGATTACGACCAAGAGGCAACACACACGCCGCTGCCGACCGTCATGACCATCCACGGCGGCGGATTCTGTATCGGCGTAAACCGCGACGACGACGAGTACAACCGGGAGCTGGCCAATTCTCAGGGTGTGCTGGTGATTAGTCTCAACTACAGCAAGTCACCGGCAGTACCCTTCCCGACGGCGCTGCATGACCTAGAGGCACTGTACCATGCCACCTTGGCAGACGAGTCGTTACCGCTGGCGAGGCACAGCAGTGCAACAAAGAGCAAGATTGCGGTGCTTGGCTTCTCGGCCGGTGGCAACTTGGCCCTGAGTCTGCCCCAGCTGCCGAGCATCCGTGAATCGCCCGACGCACCGTCTGCAGCCATTAGTATCTATGGTTGTCTGGACTTATCGCGCGACCCGGCGGCCAAGCTGCGCAACCGGTTCTACAAACCGGCCCTCCCACTCCCCCAAGGCAGCCGTATCGACTCCCTGGCCTCGCTGGCGCCCGTGTTTGACTGGAGCTACATTCCCTATGGACACGACCTGACGGATCCGCTGCTGAGTCCGGCGTACTCCTCGCTCGCCGACCTGCCAAAGCATGTCTACCTGGTGGCCGCCGAGCTCGACATGTTGGCCCACGAAAGCTGGCGGCTGGCGTGCCGGCTGGGCAACGAGGCGCGCCGCCTACAACAAAAGCCGACAGCGGGCGATCGCGAGGTGCCCGACCCAGACAGCAAAGTGGACCGGGTCAAGTGTGTGGGCAAGCGAGCAAGCAGCAAGCGCAAAGGCGTGTTGGACCAAGATGGAGATGAACGGTACGGGTGGCAAGAGACATGGGCAGGTGGGAGCGTAAACTGGCTGTTGGTCCCCGACGCGATCCACGGGTTCGACAATTTCAACATTCGGCAGGTCATGGGCGGCGAGGAGTCAATGTTGGATGCAGAACTAAAGACCAAGGCATATGTGGAGCGGATCGGTGCATGGCTGCACAATGTTGTGTGGAAGTAGCCAAGCGTGGGAGGAAGGGAAGGGGAGGATGTGGACATTGTTTGCTTTTTCTGGTTTTGTTCTTATCTGGTTGTTTTCTTGTATCACATCTTTCATCGGTTAGATAGAATGCAATGTATTTTCTTGGTATATGTACTTCTGTCTATCGTATCATCGTATCCTTCTACTGGGCCATTGCCAACAGCTTCGTCCAGTCGTCTTCACGGTCGACACGGATCTCGACGGGGCCCTTCTTTGTCTCGGCGTACAGCCGGACACCCTTGAAGTAGGCGAGAACACCACCACGTCCGTCACCGCGCGCTGTCAAGCGGTACAGAGGACGACCCTCGGCGTGCACTTTCTTGCGTTCAGGGATAAACTGCAAGTCGTTAGACTCGCACCACTCCTCGACGTAGTGTCGAATGGACATTTCTTCATTGTCGGCAGATGGTGCAGCGGGAGCAGGCGGTGCAGGCTTCTCCTTCTCCTTATCACCATGGCGGTGACTACTGTGGTGGTGCCGGCTGGAGTGGCCGTGTCCGTTATGGCGAGACGAAGACGAAGAGGATGTCTTGAGGGCAGGTCCCTTGCTGGGCGGTGCCAAAAACTGGCGAACACGGTCGGCGTTGTAAACACCGTCTACCACGCCCAAATCCAAAGCCTCATTGATCATAGACAGCCCACGTTCAAACTCGGCGGCCACAGACGGCAGTTTCTGGATCGAAGCGGGAAACACTTCGTCGGCCCACCACTGGGACCATTGTCCGATGCGGTCGAGCGACTCGCCCGACCTTTCGTCCGTCAACAACTTGTACAGTGCCTCGTGCCACATGGGAAACACTTCGGCCACCATGACCTCGCCGACCATTTCAGGTGCCAGCAGGGCCAGCCACTGGAACTCGCCGGTGACCACTTCGAGGTAGGCAGCCTGGTCGTGGGGGTCCACCCGGAACTGGGCGCGGATGTAACGGGCCATGCTGGGCAGGACATGGGACATGACGAGTGGGCGCCACTGGTCGCGGGAGGAGGATGATCCAGAAGGTCGAAGCACCGACTTCCACTGCCGCAGACCTGGAACAACACCACGGTAAAACTCCCACACATCAATGAGCTGGCGGAACTTGCGTTTGACCTGGGCCACAAGGCCATCGGCGCTGGCTGGGTCGAGATGGCGAGCAGGGAGGTAGGGCAGCCAGGGGAAGAGCCAGAGGTGGGGCAAGTTCTGATTTTGGGTCGTTTGTCTGCGCCGCTTGGGTTCCCACTTGGCGACGGCCTCGTCGAGGCGGCGGACAATGTCCTGCTCGAGTAGCTGGACGCGCACAAAGTCGGGAAGCACGGGCAACCAGGCTTCATAGAGGGCGAGCACACTGTCTGGGTCGTGCACAACATCCCAGGCACGGACAGCCGCCGACACATGCGGCAGCCACATGGTATAAATCATGGCCTCGTAGGGCGTGGCCGTGGCCGACTTGCGTCTCCGGAAGCCGAAGGGGTCGTGGCGGTCATGCGGATCCTTGGCCTCGAGCAGCTTGCGGGCTGCTGCTGCATCTGGTCCGAAACTAAGGAGGCCCTGGATCGACAGCAAGCCGTCCACGAGATGCTGATTCGGGTCCTTTAGGGGCGACCAAGCCTCCATGGCCTGCTTAAAGAGGGGGTGGAGAGCTGCCACGCTAATGTCGGAAAGTGCGTCCTTCATCTCGCCCATGGATGCTGGCGGGATGGTCTCCGACGCGGTCTGGAGCTGTGTAATTGTACGGTCCCACATCGGTCGCCATGTGTTGTCGATGTCGGTCGAGTCGGTAATAATCATTTCGTTATCGTTGTTTTTGTCATCTGCCGGCTGCATGGACAGCTTCGAAAAGGCGCCAGTCATGGATGTATGCGCCTGTAGGTTGCCCTCGATCTCGGCCAGTTCTTGACGTGCCTGCTGGGCCTGCAGCTCGGCAAACGCTTTGCGGTTCTGCAAGCTCTGCCACTCCTCGAGAATGGCCATAAAGTCGCTCTGGGCACGGCGCGCCAGTTTCCGCGACTCGGCCTGCTCGGCCGTCTCTTCGGTGGCAGTGGCGGATGGTGTCCCACTGACAAAAGGTGATGCTGTGCCTGCTGCCGCGCCACTCGTCGGCGTCATGAGACCAGAGGAGGACGTCAATAGACGCTTGCCCGGGCCCGTCATGTCGAGGATTGGTGTAAAGGCTTCAGGGATGTGCAGTCCGGGAGCGGCCTTTTTGACTTCGTCCATTGTCATGTACTTCTTCTTGGGCCGTCGTGGTGTGCTCGTGCCGCTGTTGGTGCCGCCACTGCCACCAGAAGCCATGGCCTTTTTCCGTCGTGCTGCCGCCGCAGCCTTGACTTTCTTCTCTTCCTCCTCCGAGTCAATGACTTCCTCGCCGCGCAGACGGGCCTGCCGTTTTTCTTCTTGCCGCTCCTTTTCGGATTTCTCGCGCACAGCACCCAGACCAATACCCTGGGGCCGCAGGTTGGCCTCGATGATAATGTTGCGACCCTGGCCCTGGCTACCGAGACCCTGGCCCTCCACGAAACCCATCTTGGCCATCATGCGGGCACCAAAGGACTTTGGGTTGAAGCTGCTGCCACCGCCAGAAGACGCGCCACCACCACGGCCACCGCCGCCTCCGCGTGCTGGCTTTGAAGAGAAGGCACTGGGTCGTGCGACGACGGCGGGTTCTTTTGTTGTTTGGCCCTGCGGGCGGAGGACAGGGTCGAAGGCAGAGGAAGGGACGAAGCCTTGTCCCAGGGGGTTTCGTGTATCGACATTGGCGGCGTCGTCGTTGTTATCGTCGTCGTAGGTGGATGCGCTTGCCGGTTGGAAAGAGGGAGGAGGTCGTCGTGAGTTGTTGTATTTGCTGTTGTTCTTGCCGTTTCGACTGCTCTGGAAGGATGCTGGCACGAAGCCGAGTCCGCCGCCTGACTGTGAAGTGGTGTTTGATGCACCCAGGCCGAGTCCGCCGTGACCATGACTTCCAAATCCCAGTCCAATCCCGGGCGTCGCTTCGTCGTCGTAGTCGTCGTCGTAGTCGTCCTCGTCGCCGTCTTGTTTTTCGTAGTCTTCGTCGTCTTGGACGCCGGCTGCTCTCTTGGCCGAGCTGCTCAGCCCGAACCGGCCGTCCTCTTCGCTCTCCTCCTCCTTCTGGTCCTCGCTGTCGCTCGCGTTGTCGTCCTCGTCCTCATCTTTACCCATCTTCTCCTTCTGTCCAGACGACACAAAACTCATCCCCTGTTTCCGCAAGGGTTGTCGCTGCTTCCATCGCCGCTGGGTGTGGTCGTCTTCGCTGTCGCTGCCGAAAATGCCGAGCGCCGCGCTCTCCTTGGCATTGCGCCCCGTTCGTCTTCGTTTCCGCGGGTTGAAGTCGCCAAACTCATTGTCGCCCGTGTTTGTTGTCGAGGGCATGCGGTACGCGTTGCTGTCGTCGTCCGACCCGGAATCGGACGACGAGTAGGCATCGGCACCAGCCGCGCCCTTGGCCATGTTGGCGGCCGCGCTGCCGGAAGTAAAATCCATGTCTGTTGGTGAGTTGTCGAGATGCGGACAGACAGAGGGTTGACGACAGGAGTGTTGATGTTGACGTTGAAATTCTGGCGGCAAAAGTTTAGATGCTGGCTGGTGCCTGTCGCGACAGTGTGCTGCCGACAGTAAATTTTTAGTGCTTGCCCAGCGCGACTGCCATAACGCGTTATCTTATCGGAGCAGGCATGCTCCGTATTATGTAAGCAATTACCAAGGAGCACACGACCTCACCATCAGTGCATCCTGGAACAGCCAATTAAGGCCTATTCGAGGATAAAAAAGTCTTGAAGGAGAATAAAAGAAACAAATAATTAATCTGACTGTCTGTCTTCCTTTGACATCCACGCCCTTCCGCTGTTGTGTCCGCCGATGACGAATGACGATACGGACATAGGTGGTGACTGACAGGTGACAGCAGCTTAGGCAAGCTTTTAGGCGCTGTCGGCGCTGCTGTAGTGCTACAACGAGGCGCAGCCCTGCGCTAACGCCACCCTGTAGTGGGGGTTCTGAGCTAGTCTTACCGTCCTGCCTAACATTCTGTCGCAGCCTTGTCTCGCTATCTCGCTCTTTCCCTCTTTCCCTCTTTCCTTCTTTATCATCTATTCCCAACAAACATCACCGGATTCACTACTCAAAATGGCGTCAACAACAGAACCAACAGACGACGCAACATCGTCGAGAACGGCATACGACGACCTCAAGCGGCTGACGCCCTCACTGGCCGCCGAGCTCGACCACCTACGCGCATCTCTCAGAGAACACAATCTATGGCTGCAACGATACGGCCAGGGCCAGGGCCAGAGTGACGATGAAGCTTTGGCGGCCGTGCCGGCTGGATTGCCAACCCTGACGACGGGGCCGCCGGCAGAAACGTCGGCAACGGCACAAGAAACAGCTCCGGCACCGCCCCCACCTGCGCGCACCACGACTGCGTCGCCGCCGCCGGCGTTTACCTCGACCCCCACATCAGCCCAACCATCACAACCAACATCAACACAACCCACATCCACATCCACACCAGCGCAGCCGTCCGCCTCCCCCACCACCCCCGACATCCCCTCCTATGCTAGCATCGTCGACAACACCTTACCGCCCTACGCCGCCTCCGAAGTGCCCCTGTATAGCAGCGCCGTCCGCGATGACGTCATGCAGCGCCGCGACCAGTTGATGGAATATTTGAGGGAGGGCGAAGAAGTGCTGCGGGACTACTCGGCGCGGCTGGCCGACTTGGCACGCGAGCTGGGTCTACCAGCCGAGGATGCTGATTTGTTGGGCACATGGAACGAGGCGGCTCCAGACAATGCGCTGCCGTCGTACACGCAGATTGAGGGGCGGGAAGAGCTCATGGTGGGCGGTGTGGGCGAAGTGCCGCCTACGTATGCAAGAGGGTCTGCTGTCGAGACTGTTGGTGAGAGAGGTTAAATGGATAAGGTCGTTCAAGACGATAGAATGCCAGTTATTTTTTATCTACACTACGCTACGCACGTATCCGTACTGGGTTCATGTTGCCCGTGATAAACCCTTGCAAATTCTCCAGCAGCATGCGGTGCTGGTTTGCTTTTGTCTGGGCACCCAGCCAGGCCGTGTGTGGTGTCACAACCAAATTGAGTCCTGACGCTGCCACCTCGGGTGTGAGGAGAGGACTCACCTCGGGCCCGGCGGGTTCGACCGCAAAGACATCCACGCCGGCGCCGCCAATCTGGCCCGAGTGCAGCGCTTTTAGGAGTGCACCCTCATCCACGACACCACCCCGTGCCACATTGATCACAACACAGTCCGCCTCCTTTATGGCCGCAAACTCTGCAGTCGACAGCAGGTTGCGCGTGTCGTCCGTCAATGGGCAGCACAGCACCACGACGCTGGCCACCTTTAGAGCTTCTAGAAATGGTACGCGGCTTTCGGCCGCTGTATCGTGTCCCTTCCGTCCCGCCACGATAACGTTCATCCCCAACGCTTTTAGTAGTGTCGCAACCCGCTGGCCCACCCCGCCGTACCCCAAGATGGCCACCGTCTCATCTCGACAGCTCCGCGCTGCCAGCCCGTTGATGAGCGCCGAGTGGATGATGGTGCCACGCTCAGGCCACAGGTTCTGGTGCAGCTGCTGCATCGACGGCACCATTTTGCGGCGGCACGCAAAATAGAGGCCGACCGCATGCTCGGCGACGGCGTCGACGTTGCAGCCGTGAGCATTTAGCACCCTGATGCCGCGGGCACGACAAAGCGGTAAATCGATCGAGTCGGTGCCGGCGACCATGGCCGTAATCATTCGGAGACGGGGCGTGATGGCTGGGTCGAGGGCGGCGGCTTGGATCAGGACGGTAGTGACAATGGCAATGTCGGCATCTTTGAGACGCTGGCCGACTTGATCGGGGTGTGTGCGCTCGTAGATGGTCAACGAAAAGGTATAGGGTGGCGGTAAGGTGATGGCGGGCAGGCCGGTAAAAACGGTTTCAAGGGCGACAATGTTGAGGTGCTGTGGCAGGTTGGTCGGGGCTGACACCGAGGCCGACACTGACGCCGGGACGGCTACTGCCGTAGCCGTTTCCGAAGCGGCCATTGTTCACAAACGGTGTTTGGTATGAACATAAAACTTAAATAAACAAAATAATGATCAAAAATAGAAAGTAAATTGAATCAAAGTAAAATCTAGAAAAAGCGAAAAGCGAAAAGCAAAAGTATAATAAATGACGAAAGAAAGGCAATCGTGAAAGAAAAAAATAACACGCGACAAGACAAAAAGTCGAAAAGCTCTCCTCGTCGACAACAATAACCAGACCCAAGGCCCAATCTCTCCCTTGTCGGCGATAAAGACGGTGATCGAGCTGGAGCAGCTTGTTATGCTATCAGTTTCGACCTGCATCGGGTTAGATCCGGCCGTCAAGTCAAGACTTGACAGAAGCGTGATCCGCTGCTCATAGTTGACTTCAGAGTTGCCTTCCGAATTAGGAAATGTAGTCGACAAATCCCTCTTCCCATCCCCGTGTTAGTGAACTGTCACTTACGTGCGGCACAAGAGCACGGACCAGGACGCGGGAACGAACGCTGGCTATCCGACAGCATATGCTATCGCGGGCATCTCTCCAAACAGTACAAAAAGAGGGGAGCAGCTGCGTGTTTGCAAAGTGCATCGCCTAAACTTGCCCAAACTAGTTCAATGTTGTTGTGGGGAAGAGTCTTGACGCTGCATGTGGTCGCTTGTTCTTGCCCGGTCGTGTGTTGGCCTCGACAACTCGAATCCAAGCTCTTATCATTGGACCCCAAGCTTGTCGACTTTCTTGATGTGCACAAGTACAGAACAGTAGTTGTTTTACTTGCACTCTCTCAAACGTCCCGAGGTGTGTGTCCATACAGACCGTCTCCTCTTTCTTTTGGGTAGTCGGGCATTCGCAAGTTGTGTGTGTCTGATAAGAGCGAAGATGAGGGGGTGCGCGAGACGAGATACTTGTAGTTGTCCAGGCCCAGCTCTTTGGGAAACTACCTTTGGGTCTTGCATTGAGCGGCTTGACGAAATCAAAGTAAAAGCAACAAATCACAAGTAAACAAAAAGCAGCAACATTGTCAACAATGGGCTCCATCGAAAAGGACACGTCGACTGCGGCAGTGGACATGCCATTGCCTGCACACTATGCCGCACTCAAAACCAACGGCAAACGCATGATTTCGACGCTTGACGAGGCCTGCACTTGGGGTCAGACGCCCGATGGTGGAATGAGTGAGTACTTGGTGCACCCAGTCAGGGTTGTAAATGCTTCCCTTGCTGACTAGCAGACCGCCTCGCACTCAATGATGACGACAAGAGTGTGCGTGAATGGTTCGTGGCCGAGACGGAAAAGTGCGGCTGCAAGGTCATCGTCGACGCCATGGGCAACATTTTCGCCGTGCGCCCGGGACAGAACAACGACCTGCCGCCCATCGGTATCGGCTCGCACCTCGACACGCAGCCCACCGGTGGACGCTATGACGGGATTCTGGGTGTGATGACGGGTCTCGAAGTGCTGCGCACCCTGCACGACAACAATGTGACGACGTATGCGCCGCTGGCAGTGATTGATTGGACCAACGAAGAGGGCGCGCGGTTTGCACCGGCGATGCTGGCGTCGGGGACCTGGGCGGGCGCGTTCACGACCGAATATGCACATGCACGGACCGATTCGGCCGGCAAGACACTGAGCGGCGAACTCATGCGGATCGGGTTCTTGGGGGACACTCCTTGCTCCTACGAGGCCAACCCGCTGACGGCCCATTTGGAGCTGCACATTGAACAGGGCCCCGTGCTGGACGCGGCGGACCAAAGCCTGGCGGTTGTCCAGGGAATTCAGGCGATCCGCTGGTACCACGTCGACTTGGTAGGCCGCGAGGGCCACACGGGCACGACGCCGATGCACACGCGTGCGGATGCTTTGCTGGGCGCGGCGCACATGATTGTGGCAGCCAACACTCTTGCCAACGCCATGGCAGCCGCACAGCCCTTGAGCAAGGCCATGGCGACGGTGGCCGTGGTGCAGCCGACGGAACCGGACAAGTTCCCACAGAGCATCAACACGATTGCGGGGCGCGTGCGGCTGGCGCTGGATCTGCGGACGGCAACAGATGCGGACGGCGAGGCTCTGGACGCGAAGTGTCGGGCACGGTTTGCAGAGATTGCCGCGTCACACGGTCTGGCATTCAAGATGGACTGCTTCTGGGTATCGCCGGCGCAGCATTTCGATGCAGACGTGGTGGCCTGTGTGCGGGCGTCGACAGGCAGTGGTGCCATGGAACTGGTCAGTGGTGCAGGGCATGACAGTGGCTACACCAACATGCGCGTGCCAACGGGTATGATTTTCACACGGTGTCGTGAGGGCATCAGCCACAACCCTGCGGAGTACACGCGGCCCGAGGATGTTGCGCTGTCGGCCGAGGCCATGCTGGGTGCGTATTTGCGGTATGATGATCTTGTCCGGCAGAAGATGGAAGGCAATGTGTAGCAGTGTGTGGTTGTGGTGCAGGGAAATTGAAAAGTAGGAGGATAATAAAAATATTAGAAAAAGAAGAAGAAAATGAAGCGCGAAAAAGAGAAACGTGGTAAAAATTTTTTTTTTTTTTTTGCGGGATATGTTGCTTTAGAAAGTAGATGGGAAAAAAAGGCGGAAAAAAGATCAAAGCAAGAAATGTCAAAAATGAAACAACAAAACACTCCCCTCCCAAAACAACGCAAAAAAAATAATAGCAGCAGCAAAATCCAACAGCAAAAAACACCGTCGCCGTCCTAGGCAATGGTGGCCTTGAAACCCGTGTAGTCCTCAATATCTTGCAAGACCCACTCCATGGGTGTAGTGGAGGAGATATCGATGGGCTTTTCGCCCGCGTCAACTCCAGACATGGCCGTCTAGTCCAAGAAAGGCTCTGGTACGGGGTGTTGCGGTGGGGGGTGTCTTGCAGTCGGCAGAGGGTCAAGCTGCGCGTAGGAAAAACGGGCCGAGACCAAACGGCCTCTTCGCGGCCGTCGAGCACCTTTCGACTGAACGCTTCCGCGGGGCTCAGCGTCTCCACGGACACGCCGCTCACGGCACCATGGTGATAGACATAGCGGGGCGACAAGTAGTTATCGTCCCCGGCCGTTTTGTCGTCGTTGTCGTCGTTGTCGTCTTTGTCGTCCTCCGCGACATCCTCCGCGACATCCTCGTCCATTCGCTCGTGCATGGGCTCATCCTGTGCATCGTCAATTGTGGTAGGGGGCGGCCACAGCCGTAAATATCCCGTATAATTTACTCTGCTTAAGAGTGCTGAAGCCGTCCAGCTCGCCCTCTTAATCTTTCCGAGACTCCACCAGTTATGCATGTAGGCACGCTGGTGTTGCCCAGACAAAGCGCGCCGTTACGTCCGCTTGCATCCCGGCCTCGAAAGCAGCCGTGGAACCTCTGGCCCTGTCCCTCTCCCTCCCCGCAAGCCGAGCCCACCCCCGGGTGAAATCATTGGACTTCTGGCAAATCTGACCGTGTCTGACCGCGCCCCAGAACTTGGTCCTATTGATATGGCTACGCAGAGGCACGCGGTACTGAGCTGTGAGCTGTACGGTCGTGGGCAGTGCAAGAAAAACCATACGGCCTTTGATTCTGATCTCGCGAAGTCTTTTCTTATTTTTCTTGATTTACTTTTCTCCTCATTTCATAAAAGAATTGATGCTTTGTTTTGTTTCTCAAACACCTAGTCATCTTTACGCTCTTGTGAATGTGCAATGCAATGACAATAATAATAAAAAATCAAAAGACAAGAAAGTAAGTAAAAGTAGACGTGACAAACATCGCTATTGATAAATCTGCGCTAACTGGGACCAAAAAAATCATACAATAATACAACGGCAAACGCTCGTGTAGCCGTTTACTTTCTTCAGATACCCCCTCATCTCCCTCGTTCTCTCTCTCACTTTACTACTTTACTCTCCACGAGACCGCCGGTTAAACTCCTCCACGGCCACGGCCACCATCCGATACAGGAATGCTCGCCCACTCTCCTCGGCCACCGGGATAAACGGCCCGTTCATGTTGCCGCGCAGCGTAATGCTGATTCCGGTGCGCTCCTTGGCAATGCCCTGGATGTCCCGCAGTGGTGCGTCCCACTCGCTCGTGAGGCGGCGCGACCGGATCAGCAGGATTCGAGCGTACGTCACCATCGCCACCATGTCTTCGAGCGGCAGCTCCAGGTGACCAATGTACACCTCGTCAAAGTACTTGCCGTCATCCACCTGCTTGAGCCAGAACTGGCCTAGTGCCTCTCGCTGGCTGTAGGGCCGCACGATGCCGTCGGCCGGCACAAACCGCGTCAGCCGCACCCGGTCGAGCTCGGACCCGTCAAATACTGTGGTCGTATTGCGGATGCCCTCGGACACGTTGCTGGCCAGATCGAGGACGCCAATCACGGGCTTTGTCGCCACACCAATCACGCCCTTGCCGATGCCCTTGAAGAAACCCAGCGCACCCTCCCGCTCTGCGCCCTCGAGCGGCTGCCTTGCCAGGCCGCCGACACCTGATGCCACGGAGGTGATGAACGAGTTAGCGCCCGCCGTCACACCATACAGCGCATGCTTGGGCCGGTTGCGCGCCCGTGTGATGCGGCGTCGGTCTTGGAACTGCTTGTCGAGCGTGGCCGCCGCCAGACCCTTGGACATGGCGCCCGTAAACTTGGACACCGAGTCACTGACACCGTACACCGACTTCTTCATGAATGAGGCGGCACCGCGCGCAAGGCCGATACCTAAATCCTCTGGCCGGTCCGACATGATCAGACCCTGGTACGGCTCGTAAAAGATGTCTGTGATACCCGACGAGATGTTGTTGAACAGGCCCACCGGGTTGCCCAAGAAGTCGGCTGAGCCCAGGATCTTGTGAATCTGGTACAGCGCCTCTTGGCTGTAGTGGTTGGACACGTTCTGCGTCAGTACAGGGATTGAGACGCGCACGTTTTCGAGCATGAGCGCGTTGAGCCGGATGGGCGCATCATTGACATTGCCAATGGCCATGGTGATGATGTTGAAGAAGAACATGAGCGGGTTGCGCGACGACGTCTTGTCCTCGACATTGACACGCTCCGTCCGGACAAAAGAAATGTCGAGCTGCATCGGCTGGATGTTGAGCATCTCGAAGTAGATGTCGCGGCCCGACTGTTGCGCCTTGGGCTCTGGGATACCCAAACTCTCGTCGCACAGCTGGCCGTCGACGTCTTCTGAGGCCCATGAGGCGCCAGGAACCTTGGAGAAGTCGAGCACGGCAAAGACAAAGTCTTCGTCCAGATCCAGAGTCATCTCCTGTAGCAGGATGGTGGCGTACTTGATGTACTCCACACCGTACGAGTCGTCCTTGACACGCGTCACCATGACGTGCAGTGACGGGTGTGCCTCGATCTCCTGCGCACGTTTGGGCACCACACTGGGGTACAGGATCATTGGGAAGATGCCGCCGTAGAGCTGATTGTCGATCTGGATCCACTTGATGGCCATGCTCACGGTCTGGTACTGCACCGAATCCGTGTACCGCAGCTGCAACTCGCGGAGCGTAATGTATGCGAGCTCCTTGAGGTGCGAGTTGATAAGCGACACACCAATGCCCGCGAGGCGCAGTTGGGCGCGGAACGTGACACCCGTGTCCTGCTCCTTGGCCTCGAAACTGGTCCGGCTGCGCTCGCCATCATTGCCTGTGTTCGTTCGTGAAAGGCTGTTGGTTGACGTCGAGACATGGCTGCGCTGGCGGTACAGGCTCTGCGACTGCTTAAAGTTGGAGAGCAGCATCGTCTGTGTCGGGCCATCGGCAGTGACGTTAATGTCAATGATCTTGGCTTGCCCGTTGACCGCCACAAACTTCATAGGCAGTTGGTTGCCAATCTCGGCCAGCTTGACATGCCGCTCCTTGCCAAACGCATTGATGACAATTTCGCGTGACTTGGCTGCCGGGAAGTCCCAGGCGTATGGCATAATGCTGCGCGGAGGTAGACGGTAGCGGATGGGCCGCCAGCCAGACAGGTCCTCCACGCCGTCTTCGTCAACATTGGGGTTGGCCTGGTAGAAGGTGAACTCCGTGTCACTCTCATTGCGCATCGAGAACGGCCAGTTGCGTGTCTCCATGCTGAGGTTCAAGAAGATCGTGGCGCCTTCCATGAGAATCTCCGTCCGCACCAGCTTCTGGCGCTGGCCTGGCTTGGCAAGCTTGATGTAGGCTGTGCCGAGGTCCGAGATATTGAATGGTGACGACCATTGGCTGTTGACATCCGGGTACGAGAGGCACAGCTGCTTGACGGGACTCTTCTGAAGGAAGTGCAGCGGCAACAGGGCACCAGCCTTGATGTGCAGCACGTTGGACGAGCTAGGCTCGCGGATGTTGATGGCCTCGTCCAGACCGTTCTTGATTACAAACCGTGGTGACAGTGTGACAACCTTGGTCATCTTGTACTTGCCTTCGCCCGGCTCGACGTTGATACCAATGTGGATCTCCGTGCTGCGCGTCCGCGTTGACTGCAGCACCACTTCAGAAGAGCTACCAATGGCGTCGAAACTTTGCGGCTTGCTCCATTCTGAATCGCCCACGCGCAGCAAGGCACGGTTCCGGTTATCTTCGGTGGCGTACGAGAACATGAACGGCAGTGCACGTGCATGCTCGTTGTTGCCCCGCGGCGGCTCGATCAGCATCTGACCGGCAGCGGACCGAGCCTGTTGCATGAAACCCTTGGACCGTACGTCCACCTCAAGGGCTGTTTTGTTGAGGATGACGTAGGGACTGTAGACGGTAACCTTGAAAGCACCGCCCGCGTCAGGGATGCGGTAGTAGTGTAGACACAGGTGCAGGTTGAGACCTTCGTCATCCTTGCAGACGAGCGTCTTCTCCTTGTGGAAGTCTTCCGAGGTGCCCGAGTTGATGATTGCAAAATCACTCGGCTTGAACACTGTGTCCTGCATGTCGACACTCAGTAGGAGCAGGTGGGACAGCTCGGTAACGTGGACAGGGCTGACACCGCCCTTGCGCAAGAAGTTGGTCCAGTCGCGCTTGGTGTTCTTGTCGTAAATGCGGTACTTGAAATCGTAGGGCAGCAGATTTTCGAGGACGACGGGTGCCGAGAGCTTGATGCGCATGTACGGGTAGTTCTGCACCAGCGGGTTGCCACGGTCAAAGTTGGCATTGACTTGGAAGAAGAAAGAGTCGCCATGCTCGCCCTTGCAGACCATAGTGCGCGTCGGCCGCTTGAGAAGGTCGCGCCACCAAAGGGTGTCTGTAGACCAATCGTAGCCAAAGCCTGAGTCGGGGCGCACAACCAGGCTCTTGAGGTAGACCGCACCGACCGGTGCGGGGCGGGACTCGCCTGGTGCAATCTTTTCAATCTTAAGAAGGTGGCCCTCGCGCGCATCATAGACGCCGATTTCGACGGGCAGCTGTGTCTCGTTCTCGACCACGAGCGGACTCCGGAACGTGACATACTTGACATTGTCCTCGCCGAGCTTAACGTCGACGAGCAGGCGGTGGAGGACCTGGTTGCTCTTGGGGCGCAGGCCAAAGATGAACTGACCCTCGCGGTTGAGGCGGATGCTCTTCACTGGGTCGAAGCCAGAACTCTCCAGCAGGACCTGCACATTCTGCGACTGCGATTCGACAATGAGGTTCTCACGCATCTTCTCCCACTGTTCGAAGCTCCACGGTGCCTCGTCGCCGTCCTCGAGGCGCACCGTGATCTCTTCGTTGGACAGCGTGCTGCGGGAACTGACGACGATGCCGAAGCCGGTGTAGTTGCGGATACGGTACGGTGCCTCGGTGCCACGCGCCTTACCAAGTACATCCTGTGGTGTCTGCATCAAAAAGGCAGCAGACTTGGACGCAAGAGCAATCGAGGACGAAGTAACGGTAATGTCAAAGGTCTTCTTGGATGAGACGTCAAATGAAAACACACCAGTGTCCTTCTCACGTCCGACACCTATGGACACCTCCCACGGTTCAACCAGCGGCTCCCAGGCCGACTTGGCAAAGTTGTACACGTTTGTGTAGAGGCCAATCATTGTATCCGCCCGCAGGTTTGTCGACCAGTCTTCGGCTGCCACAGTAAAGTTCTTGATGCTCAAATCAAGAATCGGCAGTTCGTGAAGATCACCGATCAGAACGACCCGGACACCGTCAATCGTCGCATGGAGTGCCTCGTGCCGGACCACGGTATCCTCGGCATCCTCGGCACCACCGTCGTACTGCCCGGTGACAGACTTGCGCCGCTGGTCCTTGGGCCGGAGTGTGACGCCACCACTTAGGGCTCGACTTCGCTTCGAGATGTTGGCAATAGCGGCTCTCGTTGAGGAGGCTGTAGCGCCGGCGACAGTAGACTGGCCGCGCCCGCTGGCGGTGCGCTGCTTGATACCCTCTTGGCGCAGCTTCTTGGCCTTTTCCTCTGCAGCCGATGGCTTGTGCTTCTTGGTGTCGTCGTTTTCGGAGAGCTCGGATGCCTTGCTGACAATCTGCAGGATAAGCAAAATATCGCGGAGCGACAGCCGCAGAACGAGAGGCTCGATGTCAATGTTGATGTTGGTCAGGTCTGCCTGTGAGCTGTCCATGGAGAGCTGAACGGAAAAGTCGTCAATAATGCGCAGGCGCGAGTCATCAAAGCGGTCCATGCGGCACAAGTACATGCCCACCTCAGACACTTGGAACGTCAAGGCATGCTGTTGCGACAAGAGCACCTGCTTGGTGCCTAGGACAATAGCTTCTGACGAGGTGCTGAGTGGGTTGGCGATGAGGATCACCTGAGCGTCCACCACATTAACGCGGAAGGCGACCGTAGTCTTCTGCTCAGGCTCTGGCTCAGGTTCCTCGGACTGATCCTGTACATTGGCGCCAGTGTTGCCGCTGCCCAGTCGCGAAGGAATGGGCCGCAGTGACTGGCTGCGCTCGGTGCTCGAGTCGTTGCTGCCGCCCTGCTGCTGGCTCGAAGCGCCGGTGAATGTGACCCGCATAGAGTCCACATCCGATTCCTCTGGAGTTTCTGTTGGACTGGCCAGCTCTTCGATGACTGCCGGTGTATCTTCAACGCGCATGCCCACTGAGATGAACTGTTGGATAGCAAAGATGTAGTCGAGCGCAAAGATGACACGAGGACTGTCGACAGCGACAATGGCAATGATACTGCGCTCCCTGCCGCCAGTCATGGTGATGCTGGCCATAAACTGCTGGACCTTCTTGTTCGACGAAGACATTATGCGGCGATACTTGTTGGTCTCACCTGGTCGGCTGTCGTGAATTGTGAATGAGTCGATGACAAATTCTGCCTCGAGGGAGCCGTTGGCCTGCATCCTCAGCTTGAGTTTACTATCGTCAAGCGAGAAGCGGGACAAGCTGGCACTTTCGAGATTGTCGACTGGCCTGTCCTCGGGCGCATTGATGAGCTCAAGACCGATTGTCTTGATCTTGAAGACGAGGTCCAGTTTCGTCCATGTGTCTGAGTGCGAGCCAAGCTCGGGGCCTAAGTCAATAATCTGACCATCGCTACCATCGCCACCGGGAGACGGGGGGCTGAATCCTGGCCGTGCCCGTTCCAGATCCCGGTCATCAAGATCGTGTTCTACTTCCTCCTCCACGCTCTGCTGGATATCCTCCTCTGGCACGAAGGCGGCCGGGACGGACTTGCTGATCTCCAGCAGAAACTGCAGCTGGTACTGAGTCAACCGCAGGTTGAAGTCAGTCATGTGGCCGACAATCTCGGTATCCGGGCGCTTCAGATTCGCCTTGTGCTCGGCGTGGGTAACTTGGAACGCAAGGTCAACGTGGTCGATGAGCTCCAGTTCTTCTGAGCGGTCGTTTGAGTAGTGAAGCAATGACGTTAGTCGAATGTTACGGATGCCTGCCGACATCTTCATGGCAATTTCGGCATTCTCAGAGTCGTCGAGGGGCGAGAACTTGTTCTGCGCATAGATCTCGCCGAGGTACGCGGTCAGCAAGTCACGCTTGGGCCGGCCTGGCACGACAACTCGTGGGAAGACGACGATGGGCGTGTTAATGACCACGTCAAACTTGATGCGGTTGTTGCTCTGTTGCAGCTGTGTAGCTTGGTTTGCAGCAGCCTGGCGGGCGGCGTTGTAGATGGCCTGCATCTTGCCAAACTTGACTAAGAAGGCAATGATCTTACGGAAAGGCTCCTCCATGAAGTTCACCTTGATGGAACCTGCACGCAAAAAGATGGACGAGTCGTAGCCAGGATACGTCTTAGTGTTCTTGGCGTCAAAGGTCTCGTAACGGAAGTCGGCAAGGTCGTCGCCCTGGATGGTGATGAGTTGGCGAAGAGATGAATCCTCGGGAACACCAAGGTTGACATCGTCTCTCAGGCTAAGGTTACCTAGCCGGGATGAGATGCGCATGGTGCCATCAAGGAGGAAGACACCGACATCGGCGTGGTTGAACGCCAAAGTCGCCAAACGAATGCCATCGTTGTTGAGGATAAGCCGGATACTCTTGAGGTCGACCTTAACACGGATGGCACCACCGCCACCAGCATTAGCTTCAGCCTGTGAGCCTGTCGGGGAGCCAGGTGCGTCGTCACCAGCCTCGTCATTATCACCAGCTGTCAGGAGAGCGCGGTCTGAATCTTGGATGCCGTCGACATTGCTGACTTGTGTGTTGTCGTTTTGCGCGCCACCATTTGTAAATGTGATGAGAACAAAGTCCAATAGTGTGAGCAATGTCTTGCGGGTGACAATCAGGTTAATGGTGGAAATGGCAACGTTAACGTTGGTCTCGATGCCTTCGTATATGGGCATAAACTCGGGAGACTCCTTCTTGACGCGGACAAATTTCACATGCACCAAAGCACGTTGCTGTTCACGGTCTTCGACATCGCCAGAGGAGACAATGGACTTGAACTCGGCAGACGGGTTAGAGACGAAGTCGTCGACGGTCACGGAGCCCAGGGACACCTCGGCGACCATGTCGTACGGACGCAGGTAGAAATCGAGATCGAAAGTGTGTGCCACAAGCTCCACAAGAAGAGTGTCGGGCTTGACGCTGTCAGGATCACTCCGGTAAAGTGAGCCACGCAGCTCGTCAACTGCAAAGGTGAACTGGAACGTCTTCTGCTGCATGCGGCGCTGCTCGGTAGCCGAGCCACTGTCGGCGTCCTGGAAACTGTCCTCATCGTCATCATCGTTGTCGTCGTCAAGAACAATTGCTGTTTCCTCGGGGATGGTCAATGACAGGAGCTGTGAGGTAGGACGCTGGCTGTGCCGCTTGTTTGACGCGCTGGACGCTGAGCTCAACAGACGGGGACGACCGGTCTTGGCTGTTACGTCTTGGCTGCAATCGCCGACTGTACCCTGAATCGTGGCCTCTTCCGTCTCATCTCCGAATCTTGGGATGGCAACGTCAATGATGCGCATCAAGGTTTTGTATTTCGTGTCGGAAACAGCAGCATGGAGCATGGGCATGTGGCCAGACATTTTCACCCGCGTCAGGTTGGGCGCCTTGGGCAGGATGGAGATGGCGACAATAAAGTCCACGTTGATCTTTTCTACAACGTGCATCCGCAGCTCTTCGTTCTTATCTGCCAACTGCGCTTTGGTCTCCTCTATTGACGGACCAATGAGGACTTGTGTAGAGGTCAACTTGACGGTGAAGCGGTCGTACATCAGCGACTCGAGACGCTGGAAGTCGGCGGTCGTGTAGGAACGATTCTGCTTGGATTGCACCTCTTTCATCGTATCTTTATCGACGAGCTCGCTGCCGACACTAATGTGACCGGCATCGAGAATAAGGCAGGAGGACTTGCGGGTGGTGATGCTTTGTGGCACAATGATAAGCGGTGCCTGGAGATCGAGCTTGGCATTGATGGTCTTGTGCTCTTCGAGGGCAAATTCGAGACCGGCACGCGTCTGCTCGCGCAGGCCTTCGACGGTAGCGCCGGCTGACTCCATGAGCGCGGTGATGGACTCCATGTGACGCTCTGGTGGCTTGAAGAACTGCCAGACACCAATGACAAAGTTGGGGTTCCAGACGATCTCGAGTGGCTTGAGTTTGGCGCGCACGGCGATATCGCCCTCGCCGTCCAGAGGGTTATTTTCCAACTGGAACCAGAAGAAGGCATCCTCGTCGGCGGTGTCCGTCTTGGTCTGCTCGAGGTCGCTGATGGAGAGGCGCTTCTTCTTGTTGCCGGCTGCGCCGCCAGGAGCATCCTTGACACGGACAATCTCAGTGAACAAGCTCTCCGGGGTGGTTCCGTCGTTGACACGGAGACCGCCGAGACTGAGGTCAAGCAGCAACGAGTCGGGCCGCTGGATCGCCTTGGCACGGAAGCCGTCAAAGTGCAAGCTGAGAAGGTCGGTGATGGCGCTGCCGTGGGGGTTCTGTTTGAGCGTGAAACTGCCCGTGTTCAGTGATGTTTCGACCTGAAGCTTAATGGAGTCTCGTGGAACATCAACCTCGGCAGCTAGAGCGGCCTTTTCGTCCCAATCGATGGCATCGTATAGCTCCTGCCTTTGCTGCTCGGTAATCTGTGTGTTCTCCGACTCGTCAGCGTCGGCTTGCGGCTCGGCGGGCTTGGAACCCCAGACCCATGCCACCCAGCCCTGCTGCTGTGGTTTCTTTTCCTCGGCCTTTGGCTTGAGGGCGGCAGCATTCTCCTTCTTGAGCTGACTGCGTGCCAGAGAGCGCCAGAAGCGCAGGTCTTCGTAGCCGAGCTTCCACTCGAGTTTGGTGATGTCGTCCGACTCCTCGGGTGTAAGGGTCTGGTTCTGCTTCTTCTTCTTGAAAAGCTCAATGTAGCGGCGGCGGTCGTCACGGCGCTCGCGGAAGTAGTCCCAGGTCCAGCGGCGGTTGCGCTCGTGGATCTTACTGAGGACAGCATCACCGGCAAATTTGAGCCAGGCGCGCGGGTCCTCTTTTGGCCGGACACCCTTGGGCTGGTATTTCTTGTACTCTTGGTGGCGGATAAAGTAGTGGAAGAGGTCGATCATCATGAGGGAGTCGCGGTATTGTTGGTCATCGAGTACAACGCCAATCTCGTCAAAGATGAGGTTGGCTTTGAGTTTAGGTGTGTGGAGGTCGCCAGTCTTGTCCATCTCGACCTTGGCCTGTCCGCTGACGGGCCGTAGGATGAACTGGTGGTCTTTGGAAACCTTGAGGGCCTTCTTTTCGTCGTCGTCGTCATCATCGTCCTCCTCTTCAATCGTGTCTTTTGCCGCAGCGTCGGCCTCCGCCTTGGCAATCATGGCCTTGAAGCGTCGTAGGATCTCGTCGTGTGGGGTATCTTCGGCACCTTCGACGGGGGCCTCACGGCCAGAGCCTAATAGCTTTGTGTCGGTATTCCAGTAGACAGCCAGCGCACCAAGTGTGACGAGCTTGTTGCTGGACTTGTTAATGGCCTGGATAAAGGCCGGCCGCCAGCTCTGGTCGGTGCTGACGGCGCTGAACTCCTCGAGGGTCACGCCCAGGGCGAATGGGTGGCCTGGTGCGGAAATGGAGTCTTCGTAGCGGATGTGGATGTTCTTGACGGAGATTTGCAGGTTGTCGACAATCTTGGTGACGAGGCTCTGTGTGAAGCTCTGGCTTTTCTTCTGCTCTTCCTGGCTGAGCCCTTCTTGGGACCGCTCTTTCAGCAGCTCGGCCGAATCGAGCTTCTCCATCTTGAGCCGCTGCTTGCGGCGCTCTTCTTCTTCTTCATTGTACTCGGCCTCCTCCTTGGGCGATGCCAGCAAAAAGACATCCTCGATATAGATCTTGACGGGTGCGCCGCTGAGGTTGGACCAGGGGATGGTGAGGGTCAACTGGCCCAGGTGGCCCTCGACTACGTTGATGGGGAGTTTGAGCTGGTCGAGTGCCTCGCGGCG
Organism: Ophiostoma sp. CBS 140.51; assembly: GCA_029298735.1. NCBI lineage: Eukaryota > Fungi > Ascomycota > Sordariomycetes > Ophiostomatales > Ophiostomataceae > Ophiostoma > Ophiostoma sp. CBS 140.51. The sequence goes on from JANSLP010000210.1 coordinate 29,834, forward strand.
CAGCTCGAGATCGCGCAGTTTCACGTCGCCCGACCAGATGCCGACCTTGAGCTGGGTCGGGTCAAAGTTCTCGACGTACATGCCGAGGAAGCGGTTAAGCAACCCGGCGACGAGACCTTCCAACATGTTGGCGTTGTTGGCCGAGCCGGAAGATCAACGCGTGCCGTCGCGGGTGAATTGAAGTCGGTAAGGACCGAGAGGGCGGGGTGCGCAAAGTTAGAAAGGTCGGATTGCGGCCGTCATTTGGTGGGATGAGGGTAAAGGAGAGTGAGGGTTGTTGTGGGAGGGGAGAGATGAGTCGAGGTCCTTGGTAGGAAAGCAAAGAGTCGGATTGAATGTGTGGGTTGTGCTCGGTCTCACGAGATAGAAGGAGCGATCGCGAGAGTGCGTGTATTGTGTACGTTGTGCTTGTATTCGCGGGAAGGAGTGATCGTGAGCCGTTGTTGTTTTCGCGGGAAGGAGCGATCAGGAACGGGCGTCAATGTCTCGTCTGTTGGGCCTCGATCCGTTGTTTGGTCTGAATGCTGCCAGTGGCGTGTGGCGGAGTTGATGATGACACTGGCTTTGGGTTGGGAGGAAAAGACTTGGAAAGAGGGCGGGCCACGGCTTCCTCCCACTGCTGTAACTCTCAGCAAAGGGATGATTGGTATGGGGAAAGATAGTGGGGTCGTTGTGTCCGGCTCGGGCGTTGGATCGAGACTTTTTGCTTGGTTCCTTGCTGTGGAATATGACCAGCATGTTCCTGGATGGTGGCATGGAAGTACCGATTGTATGCGTAAGACACTAAAATGGTACTTGTGTGCTTTTTTGTGCTTATTACGTCACATTCGAGCTTTCCAGGCAGGCACTTGGCTGCAGATCACGGCAGGAGCACACCAATACACAAAACAAAAGACTGGAGACAAAAAAGGGAAGTAACAAGCGAGCGAAACCAGGAAACAAGCAAGAACAAACAAAAGAGGAAGGAGAGCATGGACACACGAAAGGGAAGCTCGGAAAGTATAACTTACGTATGAGGCTCTCGCTCGACGCACAAACAGCCAACAGCTGCCACTGGCGTTCGGGCTTGTTTAGACAGGTGCCAGGTCCCTTTTTACCTCCTTCCCAGTGCACTGACAGGGCCAAAGCCAGGCTATTGGCTGAGACAGTGGACCGGATGTATGATGATGACGTTGACGAAAGACAAGAGCTCTTCTTGCTGCGACGCAAATAAAGAAAGTCCAGCTCGCATCGATTGGCTTTTGGCGATAGTAAAAGATAAGATCTTTTTTAACCCTCTTTACACTCTCGATTGACACTTCTCTTGCCTTGACATTTGACTGCATCCTTCCTGGGCCAATTTCGTGATATTTTACCCCATTTTGAGCTTGTCGATTAGCTTTCATCCACACAATCTAGCAGCAATGCTTCGTTCTTCTCGTGCGCTTTTCACTCCAGTGCGAGCCGGTGTAGCTCTCAGAAACAATGGCACGGCCTCGTCTTCATTGATGGCAGGCCGGGCAGCTGCACTGGCCGCTGGTCGTGCGGCAGCATCATCACAAAGTCGCCCTTCTCACACAAAGGCATCGAGTCGCGTTCCTCCGCTTACCTTCAAACCGACGACGACCTTGCCTTCGACACGTTTCCTTGTTGCCTATTCCACCAAATCTCGGGAGCCTGTCAAACTGGAGATTGACCGCGAGAGCGAAAAGAAAGAGGGCGAGAAGCTTCTGGAGAAGCGCCCTGGCGAAGTTACAGTCGAGTCGTCGCGGCGGCATCTGAACGAGCCATACGACAACAAAGGTCAAGGCGAGGAGCCGCCAGTCATGAACAGCTTGAAAGCCGATGCGGTAAGTTGGAAGTAAGATGGGGGGCAGATTTACTTTGTTTTGCCAGGGTCCTAACGTGAACAGAACTCAATCAAAGAAACGCTGTCATTGACGGCAGTGCCCCGTGAAGTCTACGCCTTGGGCCTCGGTGGCACCGTCCCGTACTTTCTCACGTCTCTATCCACCGTCTACCTGGGCTGGAACCTGCGCCACAGCTACCCGACATCGTCGCCCATCATGAACAGCTTCATGGTCAGCCACGAGACGGCGCACCAGTGGCTGGCGATGCTCGAGCCCATCCAGCTGGGCTTTGGCGCCGTCATCATCTCCTTCCTCGGCGCCGTTCACTGGGGCATGGAGTTCAACGAAAAGACCCCCTCGCACGATCGCACCCGCTTCCGCTACACCATGGGTCTCCTTGCACCCGCCATTGCATGGCCGACACTCTTATTGCCTGTGCACTTTGCCCTGACGGGCCAGTTCTTGGCTTTCACGCTGCTCTACTTTGCCGACAGCCGTGCCACCAAGATGGGCTGGGTGCCGCAGTGGTACGCAACCTACCGGTTTGTGCTGACCTTTGTCGTGGGCAGCGCGATCCTGGTCAGCCTCATCTTCCGCGCCAAGATTGACGATGTTGGCGAGAACATGACGGAGCGTCTGGTCCAGGGCATGCACCAGCGCGGTGCCAGCGAGGAGGAGTACACGGAGAAGTGGGCCAAGCGCGAGCAGGCCGACATTGAGAAGGCCAAGAAGGAGGCGGAGAAGAAGAAAAAGCAGGAAAAGAAGGAGAAGAGGGAAAAGAAGAAGAAGGGCGAGGAAGAGAAGACGGACAAGACGGAGGAGAAGCCCAAAGACGATGAGGAGAACTCCGATGACGACTCGGATGGCAAGGATAGTGGCGATGAGAAGACCGACGACAAGAACGACGACGACAAGGGCGACGACGGCGATGAGAAGAAGGAGAAGGACGATGCCGGCAAGGATGAGAGCAAGGACGAAAGCAACGACAAGGGTGACGATGACTCGGACAAGGACAGTGGTGACGACAAGCAGAAGGACGGAGACAAGTCTGATGACAAGACTAAGGGTGACGAGAAGAAGGGCGCTGTTGATGGCGATTCGTCTTCGAAGAGAAAGGCGGAGAAGGGAGATGAAAAGTCGAAGGGTAAGAAGTAAAGAAGAGGGCGTGGAGAAGAAGAATTTTAGGGCATATGGCGGGCATTCACTTAGCTTTTAGTGGTGCACCATTCTGGTTTAATTGGTATCCAGGGCGTTATTGTTTTTCATGTAAATTAATGTAATACTTTTCACATTTTAAATCATTTTTGAGGTTCAATTACAAAAAAAAAAAAAAAAAAAAAAAACACCAAAAAATTATGGAAAACTTCAATGTAAATTTTACATAATTCTGAAGCATCAAATGAATTCAAATTAAGATTAAGCAACATGTTGTTTGCCAATTTGATCAATTGGTCGGTCGCTGCTTCCTCTTCTCTTGAGGCGTCATACGCGGCAAATGCAACCGGCCTGCATCCAAAATATTTCCAAATACAAACAGGAGACCGCATTAGGTTCGTTTACATCCCACTATTATGTACATTTCCATCCATACATACCCCGCCCTCTTTATCACCCACCAGTAATGGCCAGCCCGAGATATCTGTCAGTCGTATTTGGGTCCCTTTGCTCTCGTTCTCGGTCTTCTCAAATGGCGCCTCGACACTCGACCAGCTCGGACTCCTCACCAATGTCGTCGAGTACCTTCTTGGGCGTCTCATCCTTGACGAAAGGCACCCCATCTCACACGACAACCTGCCACGATAATGAGTTGTCCTCAACTGTATTTGAATTCGGGATGACATTTCCAATGCGGCAAACAATATTCCACCATGGGCAAGGCAGATGCTGCACATTGCATGGTCCGGTGACTCGCTTCCGCGCTGTGGTGCAAGCCACCATGTTCTCATTGGCTGCACTGTGCCCTGCGGCCCGTATCGACCAATGCAAACCTATTGCGTGGATGAGCAGGGTACCAGTGCATCGTGGGAGGGATGCATATTGCCAGTATCAGGCTACCGATAATATGTACCGTTGGCACTCTACCAAAGACCGAGAGACAACCTTGTTTAGCACACAAAAATTGAGGGAATATCTGGACGCCGCTCATTTTTTTCTCTTTTTCATGTCAAGAAACCATATCCCATTGCATCCAGGACACGCGCCATCACATCACCATCATCGCCACCGCCAAACACTTCACTCTCACCATCGACACCTCTGCAGTTATGGCCGAAGCTTTGGCTTCCCTTGAAACTCTGTCAAGCGTCGCTGTGAATGGATATACGGTTGCAAAATGGCTGTACACCACAATCCGCGAAGCCCGGATGGCGCACATCACGTGGGAAACAACAAGATCAGACTTCCTGACAAAAACGAAGGCAAAGGTTGTCCAACTTTGCGACATAGTCAGTGAACTGACAGACACGAAATACACCACCCCACTAGCGCACAATGAGGCAACAATCAATGCACTCAAGGCGTCGATGGACGACCTCAAGGATGACCTGGCCAAAATCACCGAAGCAATTGGTAACGAGCCGCCGACAGGGGCGACCGCCCGCCTCATATTTGTTATGAGGGGAGACAGCAACATAAGCAACCTTCTCACACAAACACAAATGCATGCAGGCGAGCTTCTCTCCTGGCTCCCAATACTGAATCTCCAAATTTCAATTGCCCAAGCAAAGAGACCTACCCCAGTAGACGAACTACCGACAGACATCCTGCAATGCGGTAGTACCGATATGACTGTCTCGAGGACGTCCCCAGAACTGAGCTCGCTATCGCCTCATCTCTACATCACGGACGCCGAGTATAACAGTCAGCCCATAACAGTTCTTGCAGAAACTGTTCACGGGCCCACAGCGTACACTGCCAAACAGACAACTGCCGCCATCCAAAAAATTGCGACACTTCTTGTTGCCGGTATTGGCAATAACAGCGGTGGCTGTTCTACGGGTCTTCTACCCTGCCTGGGCTATCAGGCAAGGAAAGTAACGGGGTCAGAAGATGAAGAGAATGCCTTGATGTTTTGGCTTCCACAAGACGCTGCTCCGCCAGAAACATTGCGAAAAGCAATATCAGACAGCAGAGAACGAGGCATCACTGCACCGCTGGATCACCGCTTTTACCTCGCACGTCAACTAGCTGACATTGTTCTTTGTTTGCATACAGCAAAAATCATGCACAAGAACATCCGGAGTGATACCATCTTTCTATTGAAATCGAAACGCAATACGATGACAGAAAAAGATCTTCAACAACTTGCTGGGGAAATTGATACAACAACAAGTCCTAGTGTAACCGAAGCCCGCGCGGAGACCTCAGCCAGTAACAACATCACTGCAGTCGACACATCGATCAATGGGCAACCTGGTCGTCTCGACCCCATGAAGATGGGCACATTGGGGAAGGGGAAAGGAAATGCAAGCAGTGCGCCAAAACGAAGATCCAGCTTTCGGAGACTCTCTGGAAAGTTCCACAGCAGCAGCTCAACAGCAGTCGACAAAATCGAGCCTGAGCAAACTGAAAGTCTGGTCCCTGTCAGGACGGGCAAAGTGAGTAAGAGGAAAGAAGAAACAACTAGCGAGCCAAAACGGAGACCCAGCCTCCGGAGACGTCTTTCTGCAAAGCTTGGCATTGGTGTCTCAGACACAAAAGAAGAGCCGGTGGCAAAGGAAGATGCGATGCAGGGCGGGAAGAGAACGCAGAGAAGGCAGCGCAGTAGCAGCCTTCCACCAGAGTCTAGGAGGCCTGTATCTGGTATTGGTGGACATGATGTGGCTTACGGTGGTCCCCTCAGGCCACCTGGAGGCTCACTGACGACTTCAGCAACGACTTCTGCGACTAGGACCACCGATACATCGTATCCGCTTGAACAGTTCCTTGTGCCTGGCAGTACCGCCGCTATACTGACGCATTGGTCAGACGCCAAGGAGACGAGCAAAAACGCGACAAGGCTAGGACCGGAACTGAACAACTGGCCGGTCAAGGTGTACCGCCACCCAAGCCAACAGTCCGAGGAGAATAACGACAAATACCATTTCGGTCACGACATCTATTCACTGGGGGTATGTTTGCTGGAAGTTGGCCTTTGGTTGTGCAAGGAATATACTTGGGGGAGTAGAACAGTCCATGGCACAGACAGCATGACCAATAGGATACGCTTTCAGAAGGAACTTATTCATAACGCACGGGGTAGGCTGCGTACGACCATGGGTACGGCCTACTCCGATATTGTTGTTAGTTGTCTACGGGCAGTGGAGGACGGCTTTAAAGACGTGGTTGGACCTGAACGGTTTGATTTTTCCATTCGTGGCAGAGACGCCGAAGCCTGTCTCCTGTTCGAGAAAGCCGTTGTGGGACCGCTACGAAGGGTTAACCTTGGTGTCTAATTTTTTTTTTGGTGGAAGGAGCGTTCTCTTTTGCTGTGCTCAGTCTTTCGTTTGATTTTCCAAGTTATTATCATTTGCTCTCATCGGTCTAGCCTAGTTTGTTACAAACTGTTGAATGTCATCTTTGTAACGTTGTTTTCATCAAACTTGTTGAAGCGGCTTGATATGATCGAGACACACTGGACCAACGCACCATCGGAATGGTCACGACACTAGATGTCAAGGGGTAGTATTTTTGGACACATTAGCTTTCGTGCAATATTCTGGCGACATCCAATGTTGACTCTTTTTTCCCTACCGAATTATCTAGACACCGTCTTCCACTCTTTTTGCAGTACGTTTTGTATTATAATAACACAAATGTACTGATCACCCGGATCACAGGAAGCGTTAACAGAATATTGTGCTCTCTACCGAATGAGTCGCAAGACCAGAAACAGTTGCTGTGAAGACCGTGTGCTCTGGAGACGTATGGTAGGTGCCTGCTGCCGCATATCAGACTCATTGTACCTATTTTGATGTGGTTGCCAAGGTTCTCCATAAACCAGCGCTTATTTAAATTTTGTGTCTATTTTTGTACCACTTTACGAACCGTTCTAATGGACGAACTCGGAAATTCCTCCGTGAACCACTACTATCGAGCGACATGGTAGCTGTACCCCTTGTAGCGAACTGGACGGCTTGATAGACAACCTGTTCCGAGCATTATCCGTGGCCAAGCATATACCGTGACGAGATGTTATCACGTCTCTCCCATTAATACTGTGTGTTCTTATGTGGTACATTGTATACTTTCTAGGTCCGCAAGTCCGAGGCTTACCTCCGTCCCACCGTTCGATTCGGGGCTAAACGTGCCGTTTGTAAAAGTCGTGATATAGGTACTGATTTATGCTTTCTGGTACGCCAACGTTGAGTACGCGTCTTCTCCCGGGTAATATTGGCACCCGGTGTGATGTACAAGGCTGACGACGACAGTGAATGCAAAGGACCCGTGGAGGACAAATTTCTGGCTTTTGCTATAAAATTATGCCACTTACATCGTCGCCTGCAAGAAAACGTAATGTTGTTTTTAATGATTACGATATAACGGGTTGTTCGTTAGCAACCACTTACTCTCGCTGTTTCAAATAGTACGTGCTGTATATTAGCAATACAGGAATAGGGTCCGAACTAGACTGCGGTTGCGAACACATGAGTTGTAGATGTTGATGAATATTATCAGGTGCCCAGTAATAGCACTAAGAAAAGTAGACGTGATAAAGAAGTTGCCTATACGATGCTGCCGTAAACCCCATATGAGCCCTAAAATAAATATGGTTCCATATTGTTTGTCTTGGAAGACACGTTAATTCGTTAACATCATAAATCAGGTGTGGTGACATGATGCTATAAGTCACGAAAAGAAGGAGAATCACCAGTACAATACAATGGTCTTTGCTCAAGATCAGTGCAACAGATCGAATGAACAAAACAGTGTATTACGACGCTATCTGCGCATCAATATGGGGTGGACAATACTCAAACTTCCTGCGAATCTCACCGAGCATGCCGCCCCAGACTCCATGATTGGTCATCACAACAGTAAAATTGGCCTTGAGCAATCCTGCTCACTGGACGATGGTCGTTTTGTCTCATCAGGCACAGAATCACCCTGGAAAGGACGGAGCAAAAGACGGCAAGGACAATACTCCGGCGACTCCAAGTTCGAGGCTCTGTCAACAGAAATATTGGACATGATTCCCCTCGCCTGTGACATCCCCGCCCTCATTGCCTTACGTTGCGTCAGCCGCCGGTACATGGCCGCCATTGATACACTTCGGCCTTGCCTAGTCCTTCGCAACCACTGCCCGGACATTCTACGCGCAGTCGTTGGCCTCCAGGCGCGAAGCTATAGCCTTTAAACGCTCTATGCGACGCTCTGTACGTATGCATGCTCGCATAGTGGGAAATATAGCGACTGGATGGACGAGGACGGCCGGCCTACACAGTTCGCCGGCTTCCTCTATCTTGTCACCGCTAAGAGGCTCTGCGACCTTTGTTGTGTCATCTAGGCAGAGACGAATACCTGCCAATAACGGTGCCACAAGTAGCTGCAGTTTTGGACATGCCTGAGGAAGAGGTCACTGCTAGTTTCCCCACTGTCTTTAGCATTCCCGGCCGGTATTCATATAACTGGCTGACGACGAAGAGCACTATCTTGGTCGACCATGAGGCTGTGTCGTATGAGTCTCGCCGGCGGCTACCCGAACGGCTCACTGGCCAGGAAACATAAGCAGAGATCGAGGCCAGGACCAAAGCAGAGTGTCTTTCCAAAAGAGAACAGCTTACAGACATTAGGCGGTATGGGGTCATGATCGCGGCGCCGGTCCTTGACGAGTCTCGGAACACGGTCGACTACGGTTATGCTTGTCGTCTCAAGTCTTGTCACTTCAAAGTGCCGATTCAGCATGAAAATTACTGAACGGATTTAATGGAGAAGCATTTGATCGAAAGGCACAATGTGGGAGGTGGCCGGAAGAAGGGATGTTGTTGCGATTTGAAGACCACTGCTGCCTGGTACGACCCCTCGATTTGGCCGCCAAATCTTGATCTTGTTGTTTTTTTGTCAAATCTGGAAAATTCTCTTGCGGTTTTTTTCGCCTGTCACTTTTATTTTGTTTTTATTTTCTCTCACAGCTTTTTTGTTTGATTACATTGCGTCGGTTCGGTGTTGCAGTTATTTGTTGTACAGTGCAAATAGTGCTGTTTTGTTCGAAAGCAATTAAGTACACATGTGGGGCGAATTGGAGTTTTTAATTGGTCAGTGTCTCTTTTTGGAAAACGCACCTTCCACTGATGCATCCTCTTTACACGACGATATCAACAAAACGCGTTCAGCATCAACATCCTACTTTCCAGCATTCAACATTCAACCTCCAACACACTGCGACAGCCCCACCGATGCACCACGACAAAGATACTATGCGACCCCAAAGACGATGGACTCGACAATTGCCGCGCTTCCTGCCAGCGTAGCAGCGTACGGCAAACGGAATCTTCGAATGGACGACCTCACCCTCGACGACATTGGCCTGGAAATGCACTGTCCTTTGGACGACGGCCATCTCACGTTACCCACTGCTGCCGAACCTGAACGGCCACGAAAACGACAGAAGCGTGTACGACAAGGCCATGACCACAATGATACAGCATCTTCTTTGTCGCCGAGCAGAGGCAGCGACTCGGCCCTGGAGAGACTGCCATTGGAGATCTCGTCCATGATTTTCCTCCAACTCGACATCCCCACGATTGTCTCGACCCGTCGTGTCAGCCGCCACATTATGGCCTCGATTGACGAGCTCCACCCATACCGACGGATCCGAATACACTGCCCAGACGTCTTGCGTGCCGCTATCGGCCTCTCGGCTCGTTCCTTTGACCTGGCCACACTCTACAAAACACTTCGCTCGCGGAATTGCGACCAATGCGGCACGGCCTGCAATGGCAGTGAGATAAAAGGCAGCAACGATAAAGGACGCCTGGCTGGCTACCTCTACATGGTCACATGCACGCGCGTGTGCTACGACTGCTTCGTGCGACATCTGGACTATTTTCCCGTGTCGTTGGCACAAGCATCCAAAGCTTTAGGAATGCCAAAAGCCAAAATTCTTGCGAACAACGAAAAGTACCCTCACATCCTAACTATTCCTGGTTACTACTCGTGGTGGAAGAAAATTGAGAAGAAGAGCAACATTCTGATCGATCGGGCGGCCGTTCGAAGTGGCTTTTCACAGTTGCCAGCTACCGAATCAAGGGCAGCTCAAGCGGCATGTGAAGCCATCCTCAAGCCAAAGAAAGATCAAAAAATGACCGAAGTCTGGCGTCATGTTGCCATCGTGTCAGTGCCATACTTTGCCCCATCACGACAGTCTCAGTCCGTGGACTGGGGGCTGGATTGGGGTTTTTATTGTACGGAATGTTATGACAACAAGGAACTGGAGACGCACTTTCGATTAAAGTATACGAGAGACGGGCTTTTGCAGCATCTTAAGGACCTTCACGATGTCATAGGAAATGAACAAGAAACAATCTGAAAATCAACGAATGCTATTTGTATTCTTGTGTATTTCGGCACTCGGTTTGCCCGAAAATATGTCCCTTTGAATTCCACCGACAAACGACAGGAACAACATGGCCATGGTATCACCCCAAACCACCTTGCCACCCAAACAGGCGGGAATGCTGTTTCCTGAGGACGCTGAAGCATCTTAACGGTGCATATTGTCCTTGTCGTCAGTCACCATGTGACTACGACACATGTGCACCGTCTTTTCCAACGGAATCCGTTCCACTGGGTTGCACTTGGTGTTTGAACCGATGCGTTCCGCGCACTGCTTGAACTCTTCATTTCTGGAACACCCACAGGTGTACGCCCGGTACTACGAGGGCGAGACATTAGCTTACCAGTGGCTTCAAGGCACCGGCATGGGCCCAAAGTTTCTCGGCCATGTCACTGAGGATGGCCGCATTATTGGCTTTGCCATTGAGTACATTGAAGGTGCCCGTACTGCCGGTCCTGAAGATTTTCCTGTGTGCCAAAAGGCGCTGGCCAAACTCCATGCACTGGGCATTCGCCACGGCGACATCAACCGCCACAATTTCTTGATCCGCGAGAGTGATGGAACGGCCGTGCTAATTGACTTTGAAGCTGCACACAAACCGGCTACTGCAGAGGAGTCGATGGCCGAGGCCGAGCTACTAAAGTCCAAATTGGAGGATGAGTCTGGTCTAGGTGGACCCGGCCGGTCGGTGTAGAAGATGGGCGATGGGAGCGATGAATTTTCGTCATGACACCTCAGCTTACATGTTCACCTTTCTTTTACAAAAAGCATGATATCAAATAACGAAACCAAATCACTAGAGGCACATAATTAATAAGAGCTCAGGCGTGGTGGAAAGTAGACCAAGGTTGTATATTTGTTGTTCGCCTTGGTTGCCTCCCGGATTCTATTTTATCTTTATTTTCACCAAAACTAATCGTTCAACGACGATCTCTACTTGTACACAGGTGATGTTGCGCGCTTCCGCATCTTCGGACCGAGCAACCAAAGACGAAAAGAAACATGTCATTCAGCACTGTGCTCCAAAATAATCACACCACAAGCACGTAATTGTGTGCCTAAAGACCGTACAATCTATGGTGACCAACTGTGAGATTCCATTGCCTACAGTATTGTATCAGAACTAGAAACAAGGGTCGGCGCGATCAGGGTTGAGTAATACGTTGGTAGAATGAGGAACGTTACAGTGAGGTAGGAGGCTCTGGCGAGTACACCGCTCCGAATGTTGCCAAGAGCAGATGTTGTTATGGACGAACTTGAATATGAGATCAATACCAAGATGCCGTAATGGTGCCTGGTTTTGTAAAGTTGAAAGTAACGAGAGAGATATTTTTGGCTGTCAAGATGTACGCGTCTTGATGATTCGGACAATGCCGTTAATTCGTAGACCAAGCAAGGCGGAAAACAACGAGCAGGTAGCTCAAAAGAGACGATATTCCGGCAACCTATGCCAACTGTGACGGGACATGAAGTCTTCTATGTTTAGATCGCCAAGTTTAGGAAGACAAGAAAATAATATGTTGTTAAAGAGCAAGCAAATACACTGGCGATGATCCAGTGACCGAATGAATTGTACTAGTCGACCAATCATATTACAGCACTCTGTTGTTGCAACCAGGGTCAATGTACGCTCAGTTTTCGGTTGCAGTTGTTTATTTTTACGTCTGGTTTATAACATGGAAACTCAAAGAGGGGCCAAATATAAATTATATAGTGAATGACGACGAAAAGTCTAGAATTACCGACTTTATGCTAGTCCGTGCATTGTGCATACGTGTGAATAAAGACTGGAAGAATACCCGCTTGTTCAAAACGCAATGCATCTTAGGCTATTCTTTCCCACTCTGTTCACCCTGGGCAAAAGAGAGCACGGCCAGATCGTCTATACTACGCAGTTTATATTTTCTGTCTATTCCCACGTACCAACAAAGTAAATTGATCCTCTTACCAGAAAGCTTCTCGTAAAGCATAAAAGGTCTAGGCCAACAGCGTACCCCGAATGGCAGAGACGGATTATCCCGTAGGCCCATTCTCTGCCGTTGTCTAAGGTACCAGAATAAACAGTATCTGCAATGGCATAAGACGGCATAACAAGATAGGCACTACAGAAAGGTGTATATATTAACACTGCTAACGGACCGTAAACACCGCACAAAATTTATTGGGACAAGGGAAGGCAGAATGAGAAATTTTGCCCAAATATCGCCATTTTATTCCCCTGTGATGATCAGCACATTCTCCTCCTCTGATTTCCTGCGATTCCATCAGTTGTGAAATGCAGCCGTGAAAGTCTCCATTCATCGTAATCGTTCGGTTGGATGTTGATTGCGTGATCATCAAAGTCGTTACCATTTCTGTTGCTATCATTGCTACTCACCGACTTCGTAGGCATATTCATGGCCAGTTATAGATTGTTATTGCCGCTCTGATACCATGTTCAATCTAAACAAACTCACACAAGGCTCAATCTACAACAAACTGTTCGTGATAAAAATAGACATGGGCGCGGGGGACGGGCAACGGGGATAGAACATAGCATCACTCATAGCACGACAACAATAAAGCAAGCAACATATATTGCCACGCGTTCACTATCCCCGCTCGGATGCCACCTTTGAGCGTGTTTTTGCCTTTTTATGCCCTGTTGTAATATTGCGTCTTGTCTTGTCTCCGTGTTGTGCTGTGGAGATATTGCCCAAAGTGGATGTCGAGGAAGTGTTGTGACCGACAAAAGGGGCGAGAAGGCCGAAAGAAAAGAGGAAACGAACGAATCGAAAGACCGTAAAACCCGACTGGGATGGATCATAATATATTGAAGAGACGGACCAGACAAGACCAAGAAGCGGAGAACGCGAGTGAAGACGACGTACAATAGACTTCAGAGGCAACAACGCGGCTCGACTTGCCCTCGATGCTCTTTCGCCTTTGCCTTTGTTAATGTGAATCTGGAGCTGCCGGGTTCGATATTGGGCTTGCGTAGTCTGGATGTGTTCTTCACGATGGTTGTTACGTTCTCGGCTCATGCGAACTCTCGTCTTGACAATTTTGCCTCCTTTGGATGACGGGATGTGTGTGGATTGTCTGTCGATACCGTGCCTGTATTGCGCTCGTGGATGCAGACGAAGCAAGTCATAGTGTTGGAGCAGATGTCTCGACAAAGTTAAATATGTCTCTCAAAGTACAATCTCCTGGATATAAATAAGAGCCTCCATCCTCGTCTTTTAATTTTCTTGTTCTCCTTTCTCCAGCAGCCTCTCGGACCATCATCAAGCTCCTTCTCAACATCACCGGTCAAAATCTCAAAACAGTCTCAATTTTTCAATTCCATCTGACTTTTTCTTCAACCGCCAAAATGAGAAACCTTCTTGTCACCCTTCTCGCCGCCACGGCCATCCAGTCCATTGTGGCTGCACCCGTCCAGGACCCCACCACGGCCATTGCCCCCAACGGTCCTCCCGGCGGCCATGACAACAACAACAACCACCCTGGCTTTGACCACGACCACGACCGTGACCACGACAAGGATCACGACCACGATCATGACAGTGGCAACGTCGGCCAGTGGGGTAACGGCCAGCCCCAGCAACCCCCGCAGCACTCACAGCCTCCTCAGGCTCCCCAGCAGCCGCAGAACCCCCACAAGGGAAAGCACGACTCTGTCGTGACCCGTCGTCAGGCTGGCGGTGATGATGCCGGTGATGACGATGACAACGATACCGATGACAGCACCGACGCTGATGCCCACAAGGGCAAGGGCGGCAAGGGCGGCAAGGGCAAGGGTGGTAAGGGCGGCTTCAAGGGAAAGGGAGGCAAGGGTAAGGGCGGTAAGGGCAAGGGTGCTGGTGCTCCTGGTGCTCCTGGTGCTCCTGGTGCTCCTGGTGCCGGTGCTCCTGGTGCCGGTGCTCCTGGTGCCGGTGCTCCTGGTGCCGGTGCTCCTCAGCCTCCCCAGGCTCCTGCCGCCCCCGAGGCCCCGACCAAGCGTCAGGAGGCCGATGACTCTGCTGACGCCCCCGAGTCCGCCGACGACGAGGCCAAGAAGGGCCACAAGGGCCACAAGGGTGGCAAGCACCACAAGGGCAAGGGCGGTAAGGGCAAGGGCGGTAAGGGCAAGGGCGAAGGTGAAGACCCCGCTCCCGCTGGTCCCGCTGGCCCTGAGGCCCCCAACAAGCGCCAGGAGGCCGACCAGGACCCCGCCGGCGCTGCTGGCGATGCCGCTCCCGCTGATGCCGAGCACAAGGGCCACAAGGGCCACAAGGGTGGAAAGGGCGGTAAGGGCGGTAAGGGCGGTCACAAGGGCAAGGGTGCTGGTGCTCCTGGTGCTCCTGGTGCCGGTGCTCCTGGTGCCGGTGCTCCTGGTGCCGGCGCTCCTGGTGCTCCTCCTGCTGGCCCTGGCGCTCCTGCTCCCCCCACCAAGCGCGACGAGCCCACCGATGCCGCTGACGCCGCCGACGATGCCGAGCACAAGGGCAAGGGCGACGGAAAGAAGCACCACAAGCACCACAAGGGCGGCAAGGGCAAAGGTGGCAAGGGCAAGGGCGCCGGTGAGCAGCCGCCGCAGGGCCCTCCCCAGGGTCCCCAGTAAGCTGGTGATGTTGTGAAGGGCAAAAAATTGATCTGTTCCTCCTTCACATGACAAGTCGGGGTCTGCCATCGATGGCGCCGACTACAAATGAACGACTACTTTCTTTTTTTCTTGACTATCTTTTCTTTCTCCTCTTTGTGTGCACATATTTCTACTGCCTTCCCGGGCAGCGGTTGGGCTAGGTGCAACAGCTTGGCTCATCCTTTTCTTTTTTCTCAAATAAAACCGTGCTCTCGTTTTCACTTTTTACTGTTCACTCTTGTGTCTGTATATATGCAATTGAAATCTCGTTTGATTATTGACAGTCACTGTCTGGTATTACAATCTGTCCAGGTCCGTGCAAGGGCTGGGAAAGAAACAACACGTCGACATCCAATCGACATGTCGTTTACTTCTTCGCCTGGCCAAACGTGTCCTTGAGCTCATTCAGCTTAGACTCCAAAAACTCACCAGGCTGGCTCTGCTTGAGCTCGTTCAGCTTCTGCTCGAGGAACTCGCCGGGGCTCTGATGGGCCTGGCCGGTGCTGCCAGCTGCGGCAGAGCTACCGCCTGCAGCAGCAGTCGACTTGGAAGACGTGGCCGCCGGCTTGTCGGTGCTCGCGGCCGCGCTATCGTCGGGCAGGATGGAGCCGCCCGTCTCGCCAACGTGGTGAACCTTCTTGAAGTCTGAGGGGTCGGCCTGTATCGCGTTAGTCTTGGTCAAAATAATATTGAATGGTGTGGATGTGCTCACCTTCGCCTCGTGCTCGGCGCCGTCAATGAGGTCGTGGCCCTCACGCACAGCTTCGTCGTTCAGTCCGCTCATAATGATGGTTATGGTGGGTGGATGTAGGTGAAATAGTTGGATGGAGAATGATGATGATATTCAGGAACAGAGAATCAGGGCCGTTGTCAAAGTCAGGGGAGAGAGGGGCATTTTTTTCAGGTCCAGATCAGACCATGCTTGCCCTTTTATATCGACATCCCACCCTCCAGAACCTCCAGGAAACATCCCACACCTTTCCGTACGTTCTTAATCATCGCCACCTGGCGTCATCACCGGTTCTCTTTCGCAAAGCTCTACTGCGATTATGAGAATTATGCTACTATGCCATTGTCACGGAATACACCTCGATAGGCTGTTCGTATCGCCGAAAGTTGTGTTACTGACACAAAGGATCCATGACTTATCCCTTGGATCCGAGCAGAGGGGGGCGTGAAAGTGAGCTTTATCTGTTTCGGTTAGTGGTGTGATGAGGCAGAGACAGTGCGAAAGAGAGAGCACGGTGTATTTTGCAGTAAGCACCCACACCGATACAGTGCATCTGACGCGTTTGTACTGTAGGGTCTGTCAGACCAACGGTAGCTCACACAGCTGTTGGTTTCTTGAGATGGTGTGATGAATGCGCAAGCTCTTGACCTCGCAAATGGAGATTGTGGCGGATTTTTGTGTCATAAGCAAATGTAGTCCGGTGTGAAAGAACAGTGGGTTTATTTCTTTTTCGATTTCCATTGACAGGTGGCATATCGTTCTTTTAATGACAGACGGCTGGCTACTTGTGAATTGTTCCAGAAAGAGGATAAAAAAAACGAATTTGTTTGTCGGAACATGGTATTTTGAATGGTAAACTAATTCTTTTTTTATTAATTTTTTCTTTTAAAAAAGAAGTAAAGTGATAAATAAAAATAGAATAAAAATAGAGAAGTTTTCCAGTTTCTGAAGTGCAACCTAAAAAAAGACAAAAAAATTGAGAATTCGAATGGTGCTCCTGTGAAAGGAGCGCATCAGGATTTGAGCCCGATGCGGGGGTCGAACCCGCAACCTTGAGATTAAGAGTCTCACGCTCTACCGATTGAGCTAACCGGGCGTTCGATCTCATTGTTGAATAAAACGCTACTTAGTTGGATTTATGAAGGGAAGGGGCACTTGGTGCATTTTTGGCTGCTCCTTCTATTTTTGTCATTTCTGCGTCTGGTGGCGAACACTTCCAAAAAACGAGAATACCAACATAATTCACACCCAGAATACTGGAAGATTGCCATCTGAGATGCCGATGCAGAAACTGGACATACTCGATACCGACACCCTGCACAGCCCAACGTCGCACTCAGTAAAACAGGTGGGTAATTACTCTGTACTCCGACAGTACGGAGTACAGGGCCTGCCTGCACTGAACTTACATCAACGGAACGGAATGCACTTGACTGGAAGAAAGCAATATTGAAAAAGGCAACATGCTCTTAAATAACAATTATCTCACATTGCACAGCCTTGCACAGGATCATTATTTTTTTTATTAATTGGGCAGTCAAAATGGCATGTTGAGAATTGCGTTCTCCTTCTGTACCCAACAGATAATACGGAATTCGGATTGTTGGTGGTTACCGACAGCAGGGTTTGCCCTGAATTTTCCACCCTATTTTTACTCTAAACACCGGAATGTCCCGTCGGGGAAATATGCTCAGCTTCTGTCCAAAAGAGGAAACCTTTTTCGACAATACTGTTGTTATGCTTACCTTCTGAGGTTGTCGAGGCTGACGACTTTTTCGTTATGCTGATACCCTGTAGCCTTGAAGGATTCTGTCGCGACGATAAAGTTTTGCTTGGTGCTTATGATGGCGCCAGCAAATGCAGGGTAGTGCGTCCTTCATTGGCTCCAGTAAAATGCACCAAAAGCTGCCAGCCATCAGAAACCCTTCAGCCTGTACCCAGTAGCTAGGAGCTCTGCCGTTTTCAACAGCACGTGAAGTTTCTCAAGCAGACAGAAAAGTGAGAAGAAAAGAGACATAGGACAGAAGACAAAAACGGCGAGAAGGCCCTCGTAGATCAAATGCAAGACAAGAACATTCCGTGGAATTTGGAGAGAAAAGCTTGTCTCGTAAAACTTACCTGCCGGTACTTTTATTTGTATGGCGGGGTGGTGAGACGGGCAGGTTCCTTCATCGACACGGAATGTTTGTCCCAATTCCGGCTCTGCCTCCCTCTGCCTCCAACCACCATTTGCCTATTCGGGCTGTTCAGGTCTCCGAGCCCGTCTCCGGTGGTGGGACCAATGCTCCAGGTGCGAGCCAGCCCGCCATGCCGCGTCCAAAAGCACAGCCCTTCTGTAAAAAGTCCACTGTAGTCTAGGCCACGACCCTGAGATTGATGCTCCAATGCCACCAAATAGGGCTGACGATGGCGGCCATGCACAGGACCTGGCGCGATCGTCCCTTTGTTTGGCAAGGCAAACTGCCTATCGTAGCTCTCTGTCGCTATCGCTTTCCAGTCGTTTTCTGTCGTCGCATTTCCTTTGAGGAAGGATGCTGGCGCCAGCGTTGTAAGAAATACTCCTTCTTCTGCGCCCCGTCGTCGTCGTCACCGTCTTACCTTTGTTTTCTCCTTTCCTCCTCTTTCGTCTCATTCTTTTCATCCTTTTCAGACCATAAAACGTCGTCTCTTGTCTCCCTTTTATGCTCTTCCACCAAAACCACCAAAAGAATCAAGAGGCCTAAACACCGCCGCGACAAGTCCGCTAATCCTCCGCAAACTCCGGCGACCGCTAACAAGTCAACCGCCCAACCGCGCTGTTGACCTCTCCTTCCCTCACCACGACACTCGTCGTCTTCGACCTCTTGTTTTTGACCTCTTCCCGACACCCTCTCCTCGACATCCCTCCTCTTCCCTCCCACCATGTCTACGACTTCCACAGCCACGGCCACGGCCGCCGCGCAACACACAATGGAACAGCCCACAAGCGTCACCGTCGTCGCCCACGAGGGCCTGGGCCCAGCGCCCGAGACGGCCCAAACAAAACCCCATCACGTCCTGAATGCCGACGGCTCTGTCCAAAAGTTCCGCAACCCACACTCGTCTTTCGTCGACGGCCTGGGGCCTGCCGGCTCTCTGGGCCCCCTGGGCTTCTTCAAGGTCATGGGCACTTTCATTCGCTACCGCTTCCAGGGCAAACTCGACACGCCCGACACCACACCGCCCACCGTCACCGTCCGCACACCGACCTTTTTGCCCACCCGCTACCCGGACAATGATCCCACAAAGAATCACCCACTACGTGCTACCTGGCTGGGCCACGCTTGTTATTATATCGAGTTCCCCACGGGCCTGCGCGTGCTGTTCGACCCCGTATTCGAGGACCGCTGTTCGCCCATGTCCTTTTTGGGTCCCAAACGGTTCACGCCCGCCCCCTGCGTGCTGGCCGACTTGCCCGCCGTCGACGCCGTCGTGATTAGCCACAGCCACTATGACCACTTGTCCGGGCCCTCCGTCCAGACAATCCGGCAACACCACCCGCGGGCGCACTTTTTCGTCGGTCTGGGCCTGGCCGACTGGTTCAAGAATGCCGGCATCAAGGAGGTGACGGAGCTCGACTGGTGGCAGGATGCCGAGGCCACCGTCACTCTGGGCCCCGTGGGCGGTGGTAGTGCGGCCAAGACGTCGACTTCGTCGTCTGCGAGACCTTCCTCTGTCGCGTCGGCTGCGCCCGCCAACGTGCCCGCCCCCCTCAAGGCTTTGATTTCCTGCCTCCCCAGCCAACACACTTCCGCCCGCTCGCCCTTTGACCGCGACCACACTCTGTGGTGCAGCTGGGCCGTTTCGTCGGGCGGCCGTTCCGTCTACTTTGGCGGCGACACTGGCTACCGCGCAGTCGACCAGGACCAGGAGGAGATTGAGGCGAGCGTTAAGGACGCTTCCGACTTGGCCGCCGTCCATGCCGCCGATGACGCCGTCCGCGCGCAGCGCCCCGGTTGCCCCGACTTTGCCCACATTGGTGCTTTGAGGGGACCGTTCGATGTCGGTCTGCTGCCCATTGGCGCGTACAAGCCGCGCACCTTGTTCTCGGGTATGCACGCGGACCCGGTCGACGCTGTCGATATTTTCAAGGACACAAAGTGCCGGCGGGCCATGGGTATCCACTGGGGCACCTGGGCACTGACGACTGAGCCGGTCATGGAGCCGCCGCAAAAGCTGAAAGAGGCGCTGCGGCGGCGTGGTCTGCCAGAGACGGGCGTCTTTGACGTGTGCGAGATTGGCGAGAGCCGGGAGTTTGGCGAGTAGAGGAGAACTTGATCCGTGAAGCTGTGAAAAGGAGAGAAAAAGAGAAGAGGAAGATGGGACGACGTCAGGTTAAGACACTGAAGTGACGTTTGGAATCATTGCATCTGCCGTACGGGCTGACAGGGTAGGGCGATGTCAGACTTTAGTGGAGTCGCGACTGCCGCGCTCCAACGGCATTTGAACTTTTGGTGACGAAGAGACGAACGGAGGCTTATATGGGCACTGTGTAATATACCATTTTATTTTTTGTTGAATTTTTGATACGCTTCGTTACTCTTTGCTACATTTTGCGTCTGATATCGCGGCGTGGGCAACTTTTTGCGATTGCTTGATTTCACTGTTACATTTCGGTGACATTGACCATGGTGCCGGTGCTACGGCCAATTCTCCTTTATTTCATTGGACTTCATTGGATCTGACCGCATATTTGATATTATTTATCATTTATTTATTTCGTATTTATTTGCTTCCATATGTTGTGAACTCATGCATATGGCATCAAACCTTCCTCCTGTGCCTTGATCTGCAGCGCCAGGAACCGTCCAAAGTACCGTGCCAGTGCCAAATTGCCGCCCATGTACCAGTAGCCGGGCTGACCACTGCCGCGCCACATCGTCCGGAACTCGCCCTCTTTGTCGAAACCCCAAACATCCCGCGTCGCGCTCGCCAGCTTGTCGCCAAACAGAATCTTTGTCTGCGTCCGCATGTTCTGGTAGCCCGTGGCAAAGACGACAATGTCCGCCGCCAGGTGTGTGCCGTCCGCCATGTCCAGACCGGTGGACGTCACCTGCTTGATGCCTTGGCCCGACTTGACCTTGATCTTGCCCTCAATAATCAGCTGGCTGGCACCCACGTCAATGTAGTAGCCACCGCCGCGCTGGAAGTACTTGAAGAACAGACCCGCACCGTCGGTGCCGCGGTCCAGCGTGAAGCCGACCTTCTGCAGACCCTCCAGCAGCTTGGTGTCGTGCTCAATCTCCAGCGTCGTCGCCTGCACCTGCACAGCCTTGGACAGGTTCGTCGGTGAACTCCAGAGTAGCAGATCAGCATCGTCAACAGGCAGCTTGGCCTGCACTTTCTCCGAGTACAGCGCGCCCAGACCGATATCGGCAATCGCCTTGGATGACACCACGCACGTCGACGATCGCTGCACAATCGTCACGTCGTAGCCGTTCTCGTACAGGTCCTGGGCAATATCGTGGCCCGAGTTGCACGAGCCCACGACGACAGCGCGGCGCACAGCCGTCGGGTTGTCCTCCGGCGGCGGCTTGGCACCCGGGAACTCGGAGCTGTGGCAGAGCAGCTCGCCCTTGAAGCTGTCGACACCAGGCACCTCGGGCATGTTCTTCTTTCCCGAGTGGCCCGTGGCCTGGACAATGTGTTGCGGGTGGAAGGTGCGGGTCTCCTTGGCGCCCGTAGAGGCGGCAGTACGCTCGACGGTGACGTTGTACCGCTTGGCGGCCGCATCGTATTCTAGAGACTTAATCTCGGTGCGCGTCCACACATTCAGCTCGAGGAGAGAGACGTACGCCTCGAAAAAGTCACCGAGCTTATCCTTGGGCGTGAAGATGGGCCAAAAGGCAGGGAACTGCATGTATGGCATGTGGTCAAACCAGATGGGGTCGTGCAGCACCAGCTGGCGGTACCGGTTGCGCCAGTTGTCGCCGACACGCTCCTCGCGGTCAACAACCAGTGTCTTGACACCCAGCATCTTGAGGCGAGCCGCCAGCGTCAGACCACCCTGACCGGCACCCAGAATCAGTACAGACGGCTCGGCGGCCGTGAAGTTGCTGTCCTCATCCCGCTGCTCTCGCCAGTTCTTCATGTTGCGGCCACCGCCGTGGCTGGCGCCCAAAGGACGCCGTGCGCCGAGTGGCTGCTCAAAGCCAGTGAGCTCTTGCAGGGCCGTGTAAAACGCATAAATCTTCCACGAGCTCGAGGCAGACTCGTGGATCAGGCGGACGATACCGCGACCGGTACCGACGGAGCTGGTGAACGTGGTGTAGGCGACGACGCAGGGGCTCTTGCCAAATGCATCGAGCGCGCCCTGGGCAGGTTCCCGCTGTGGCTGGGACTCGTCGACCTCAAAGTTGGTGAGCTGCTGGCCGGCGGAGGACACGGTCAGGAACTCGGTAATCTTGGAGGGGCCCCGGACGGTCCGGAAGTCCCACGAGACACCCAAGTGGTCGCGCCATTGACCCTCCTCGGCGAAGAGGGCGCCGAGGCTCTTGTAGTCCTTGGAGGACAGGCTCTTGTTCACGGCCGCGATCGCATCCGTGGCGACCTTGCGGGCATCGGTGCCGTCAGGGATGGTCACGTTGGGGAAGACGGCGGGGACAACGTTGAAGGAGTCTTTCTCGAGGCGGTTGTCGTGCGGCAGCCGGTCGGCCAGCGCATCAGCTGAAGAACCCATTGTGTGTGTGTCTGTGTGCGTGTGTTGAGAGTAGTGTGTGGCGAGAGGGTGTTTGGAGATGTCGCAAGTTTGGTCCTTGGAGGGGAGGTGGGATGTACTGGAAAGTACCGTGGGGGAAAGTGTAATTATTTCTTGTGGAACGTGTGGAACGGAGAACGAATAGCGGAGCTTGTGGCTGGAGACGGGATATGTAGTCAAAGCAAAGTGTCAAATGAGGATAGAATATGGGGCCTCGAGGGTCGTTACTTCCTGTCACACAAGTAGGATCAAGTCACAGACGTCTGGGGTGCGCTTTCCTTCTTTTATTGTCCGGAGCTTGCACACCTTCCCCCTCTGCAAGATTATTTATCTACGCCAAGGGCAACCGCGTTTCGCCTTGCGCCTTCCCTTTCCCCTAAGCTTCGAGCTTGCCAACTCGACACTGCTAGTCGCCGTTGCCCCGATTCCGTTGTAGGTAGGCAGGCACGGAATCTAGGATCGGAACTGCCCCACACTCTGAGGCAAATGGAGAGGATGGAGGGGAGCAGGCCACAATGTTTCGTGCGGGGACTGGGGCGGAGTGGCCAGAAACGGACAGGCTGGGGAAACACTGGGGTGGGAACGCAGACAGGAAAGCAGCTCGTCTCGAGCGTCTGGGGCACGGGAATAGGAACAATCATAACAAATTGGGAAAATGGAAACTGAGGAGCGGAGCCGCATTGGACTTTATGGAGAATGGACAATGATAACGGAGAGAAGGCGCAAAGGCCAAGGGGGACGAGGGAAAGAAGGCGTGGCAGCTAGGCCATTCATGACGCGGGTATAAACACGCGTCGTTCCTTCCCCATCAATTCTCCAGTATTCCCCAGATAGGCAATTCCAGAAATCTAGTTCTGGACAGCTGGAGCTGTGGGGAGTCGGTTTGGCGGAGGAAAGAACGTGCTGTCTAGTGGCGAGAAAATGCCGAGAATACCCAGATACGTTACAAAAGAAGCCAGTCGCTCTTGCCTTGCGTGACAGAAGCAAGGCCCAAAGGCTATGTGGTGGAAATAAGAAGGTCGACATATCGTGGGGCGAAGGCACGACTGTGCTTGTGGTTGTTCTGGACAGTGGTGACGAAATGAGGGGAAGACAGGGGAGAACCACTAAGGCCAACCTCACTCATTTGGGTGGTGTTTTGCGGAGACGTGCCACCGATCGTCGCGGGGAGCCTATCCTGTGTCCGGTAGGTCACATTGGGCTGCTGGCGGCTGTTGAGCAAGAAGTTCGAGTTGAGGACAGTGCCAAAACCAAACAATTCGCACGGTCGGTCCGACGGGGACTTGCCTGTCTCCAAATCTGACATGATGCTTTGGTGGGTCAAATCACGGCTGTGGGACATGGGTGGTGAGCATGCACATTTCGTAAGGAAAGAAAGAACGAAGAGGCGGAAAACGAATCCAGAAGGAAGGAATCAGGAAGGAGCAACGGAAGGAAGAAAAAGGAGCAAATATTCCACACCGTCAAGCCTGCCTCAGTTGATCAGTCCGGTCCGTGTAGTCTCCGTCTTCGACAGCAGAAGCTCCCTTTGCTTCCCCTCCCCCTCCTTTTGTGTTCTTGTTCCTGAAATTGCGACACCACAAAAGACCGTTCCGACATACGATGAGCCACACGTTGACACGCGCCTTCCGCCTAGCCACACCTTCCCGACGCCCCTTCTTCCACTACACGCCAACTCTTTCCACACCAATTCGCCGTTCATCTCAATTTACCACATTACCCATCATGTCACAAGGTAAGTCCGCCCTTGCATCGGCTTGTCCATCTATACGAAAAATCATGAGCTTTCGATTAACTTTCGGATAGCAGCCTCAACTGCCGCGGCACCTGCCGTGCCCGAGACCCCTGCGGCCCTTATCGAGGTCTTCCGCAAGGCCGAGGCCGCGCTGAAGCCCACGATCCTCGGCCCAGAGGACCGTTGGTACATTGTCGTCATTTCTTGCATGGTTGCCGGCCCAGACCCAGAGGCCGCCGCTCACCTCTACGCATACCTCGTGGCCCAGCCCGCCTATGCCACGTCTGAGTCGCGTAAGGCGCTCGTTCGCCGTTTGCGCGAGGCCCTCGTCAAGGCTGTCTCGATTGTCGGCGTCTGTAAGCCTTTGGAGGCCATCTTGGCCATTGCCGCTATTGAGCGTCCCGAGGACAGGGACTACTCCGAGACTCGCTCCGACTGGCAGTGCGACGATGCCAACCTGTCCCGTGCCATGGAATGGTACGCCAAGATTTACAAGCACAACGCCTCGGACACGCTCGGCCTCTTTGACGCGCACAAGGACTTTATCTGGTTGTCCAAGCACATTACCTATGGTCTGTACCTGGGTGACCGGCAAGTGCTGGACGACCTCGACACGGAAATGGTCGTCTTCCCGGCCATTATGTCGCAGAATTTGAAGACGGAGACGTGGTGGCACATTCGCGGTACACGCCGGGTGGGCGTGTCTAACGCGGACACCAAGATCCTGTACGATGTGATCAAGGACGTCAACGCGCACTTCGGCGTGAACCTGAACAAGGTGCCCACTGTCGATGAGGTTGAACATGATGTTTAGAAGAGAAAGTGAAAGCTTGGAAATAGACAAGTCCATTGGGAAATATTGGCGTTTGCACATAGAGGAATTCTAGACGGCGAGCTTAAATTTACACGATATACATTTGCATCGGTGTGTTGCAGTCATTGTCTTCTCTGACGCCCTCTGAACGTCTGTGATGCGTGGTACGTGACGTGGCTACACCACGTTTCACTTCATTTGTACGAGTGGTGGGGATGCGAGTTTCAATACCCCGTCACAATATGGATCCGTGTGTGTATATATTTGGACGACTCCTTTACACATGGATATAAGTTTCCATACTTTCCAGCAGAATGTTTGCTTTCTATTTGTCACTAACTAACTATTCAATAAACCGAACTTCATCGAAGTTATCATGATGGCCTACACAGGCTTCGCTCTATCGACAATCGTGGCACTGCCATTTCACCTGCAAATCTAGACCTGAACACGACGGCTCTGAGCGCATCCTGGGCCTTGAATACGTCGATGACACCGCACAATGGAAAATATGGTCCCCAAACTCCGGACCAATCTCCTTGCTATATTCCACCGGGGTTCAAAACCGCAAATTATCTAGGATATTGCACGTCGCCCCTAACCCTTGACTTATGTCTTCGGTCAGACGGGGGGACAACTGACATTTGCAGATGCAATCTCGGCCATGTGAGTACCCTATACCTTCACCCCACTCTGCTATATATTTAATCGTAGCCAAACCGCATCAAGTGAAAAGAATATATGCTTACATGGTGGACATTTAGTGCCCAGAGAGAGGCAGCAAGTGCATTTACAATGAGCACTTTGAGTTTTGTTTTTGTTAGCTTCTGACTCGGCAAACGGTGTTTTCAATATAATTTGAGTAATTTAGAGACTTATCAAGTCAAGTTATGAACAGTAAGATCAAGTAAAACCCGCTGCAGATGTTGTCTGGGAATTATTTCAGACTTCGGGTTCTTGAAAAAGGGTAAAGATATTCGTATGGCGGTGATAGGTGATGTGGCTTCAAATTTCATTCCCTAAATACACACATTATAACATGTCTCATCCACACAAGAAATAACATGAATATTAGCACTTTGTCATAACAAACTCATTGTATTTAATAACTCGCTGTTTAATGTCTATATCCACCATAGTGACCTGCCAAGAGTATTGTCTCTAGAAATCATTATCCACTATGGCACTTATCACTTCCGTAATGGCGTTCTGGATTTTGGCTCTATTTACCATGTCCGGCGCTTTCGCTGAGAATACCGTAAATAAGTTATAGAAAGTATTACGGATATGGCCCCCACAGCCTCACTAACAGGCCAGAATAATATAAAGCCGACCCCTTAACGGGATAGGAAGAATAAAGACGCGACGAATATATATTAGACGGTACAAGTATAGCTAAAGAATAAGTGGCTTTAAAACGAACTAATTAGAGGAGAGAATAGAACTTTAAATTAAAATAGTGTTACGGATATAGCCCCTACGGCCTCACCAACAAGCCAAAACACCGACCACTCAAAGGGACGGGAAGAACAAAGACGCCACGAATAAAGCGTTAAATAAAACGGAGTATAATTAAAAGGACAGTGGCGTTAAAACGAAATAATTAAAAGAAGGAACTTTAAATCGGAATGAAGTTGCGAAATAAAGTCGAATAAACTTTTAACTAGAATACAGCTACGGGATAAAGTTAAATAAAGTACGATAAATATATAAGATTAAGGCTTTCTCTTAATTAAATAAATAGAAGACCTTCACTACGCAACGCAACGCCCTCACGAGACTCACCGGGAAGACGTGGGGCTGCACGCTCCCGTGGGCCCGTACAATCTATACGGCAGTCCTCCGGAGCACAGCAGCCTACGGCGCGAGTGTCTTCCTCCCGGAGAAGAATAACCGCCGGCCGACGACCTCCCTTGATACGATCTTCCACAGCTACCTCCGTACCGTCATCGGGGCCTACCGGTCTACGCCTATTCATCTCCTCCACTCCGAGGCAGGTATACCGCCGTTAAGCCTCTACTTAGCCTACCGCCGCGCCGTCTTCCTAT
>JANSLP010000211.1:0-56672 GCA_029298735.1 Ophiostoma sp. CBS 140.51
AGAGAAGTGGACAGCAAGTGGCCAAAACTTGAGCGGCCCGACGCTCGCAAACCTCAGTAGGTCGCAAAAGCAAAAGAATATTTCACGCAAAAAACTACATAGCCAAAACAAAGCCATTCAAACACATGTTCCCTCCCTACAAACCGAATATGTGCACGTGTCATGTTTATGGCCTCAAAAGATCATCAACGCGGTGCTAGTTTCAACTAAGGCTGTACGAGGCAGTTCTCGTACCTGACCCAGTTATTGTCAAGATGCAGGTTCGAGGTGCCAAAAGCTCCACTGGTGACGTTCTTCTAGAAGCTGGCTGGTCGAATGACGGGGTTGGGTGTAAACAATCCTGTCAATGGATGAACATAGGAAGAAGAGCGGCTAGCCGGCACGGGCGTGACTCGTTCTGATACGACATCTGTGTAGCATCAATATGCCGTGCATACAGCGAGCTACATCCGAGAGGGTTGGCAGAGCTCCCGGGAGATAGACGGCAGTTTGGATGCAATTTGTATATTTATTGATATTTGTGCTTCAAACCCGGCAATGTACCAAATTCCCAGCTCAACAAAAAACGCCGAAAATAAAACAATTCATGTCCCATGTCCCGCGCTTTTCCTTCTTTCTGCTTTCTTGGATATGGGTGTCTTTGTTTCATATTTGTACTCTAAATGTTCGCGCTCAATTCAAAACTCAGAGAGAAAGGTGTTATGTAAAGGGGTTCTCTATGAGGTGTACTCCTTCTGCAGGAGCTTGGCAATCGTGTTCAGCCTGGAGAGGTTAGTATGGATGTCCAAAAAATAAACGTAGGAAGTAAAGTCAGGGAAACGTACTGGATGTTGGAGGTACCCTCGTAGATGGCACCAATCTTGCTGTCACGGAAGAACTTCTCGGCCAGGCCCTCGCGAACGAAGCCCATGCCGCCCATCCACTCAACTGCTAGACTGCTGACGCGGCCGGCCACCTGCGAAGCGTACAGCTTGGCCATGGCGGCGTCCTTGACGAAGTCCTCGCCGGCCTCCTTCTTGCGGGCGGCGTTGTAGACAAGGGCGCGAGCAGCGGCAATCTCAACGTACGACTGCGCCATCTGGTGCTGCATGCCCTGGAACTCACCAATCAGCTGGCCGAACTGCTTGCGGTCGTTCCAGCAGTAGCGGGCGGCGTTCTCCCAGGCACCCAGGGCCAGACCAGTCATCTGGGCAGCGATACCGATACGGCCCTCGTTCAGCAGGCCGATGGCGTACTTGTAACCCTGGCCCTTCTCGCCAATGAGGTTGTCCTTGGGGATGTCGACGTCGTCAAAGTTGATGACGCAGGTGGAGCTGGCGCGGATACCGAGCTTCTTCTCCTTCTTGGCGATGGAGAAACCGGGGGTGCCCTTCTCAACGAGGAAGGCAGTGATGCCGCGGTAGCCCTTGCTGGGGTCGAGGTTGGCGAACACAATAAAGATATCGGCCTCCATGCTGTTGGTGATCCACATCTTGGAGCCAGAGATACGGTAGCCGGACTCGGTCTCGGTAGCGCGGGTGGCCAGGGCGAAGGCGTCAGAGCCAGAGACGGGCTCAGACAGACAGAAGGAGCCGACGGACTCGGTGGCGAGCTTGGGCAGGATGCGCTTCTGCATGGCGGGGCTACCGTAGCGAGTAAACAGGGTGTTGACGAGGGTGTTGTGGACATCGACAAGGACAGAGACACTGGGGTCGACGCGGGCCAGCTCCTCAATGGCAATGATGGAGGACGTGAAGTTCATGCCAGAGCCACCAAACTCCTCGGGGATCTCAATGCCCATCAGACCCTGCTCGAACAGGCGCTCAATAACCTCAGGCTCCATGGCCTCGGCCTCGTCCATGTCGCGGGCCTTGGGCAGAACGACCTCGTTGGCAAACTTCTGGACGGCCTCCTGCATGGACGACTCGAGCTCGTTCAGGGACATGATGGGCAGGTGGGGGACATCGTCGTCGCGGCGGGCGGGGGTGTACGAGAACGAGCGGCTGCTACACGGCGAGCAGCCAGGACAATGTTAGGCGGCATTTCTCAAGAAAGCAAACAGTACACAACATGAATAATAAAAAGAACCACAGCAGGTCGTCTTACGCTTGGGCGGCCACTATCCGGCTGGGGAGGGCTCTCCGCGGGGCAGCCGTGGCAAGTCTGGAGATGGCAGAAGCCTGGCCCATCCGGAGGGCCGGGCGCAGGGCTCGTAAGAAGGACGACATTGTGTGTGTGTGGTGAGATTGTCTGGCGAGATATGAAGAAGACGAGACAAGAGCTATGAAGGGCAGTCGGCAGAGAGAAGAGAAGCAAAGGGAGGAAGGAGGCAAAAGAGGGCAAAGTTGGGGTAAGAGCGACCACTGGAATAGATATATAGCTAGCAATTATGGCGGGACACGACGGCAACAAGGAGAAAAAAAAAACTAACACGGGGAAAAAGAAATGCTTCAATGGCCACAACTACGTCCTTTTCTCCTGACGATGAACCCCCCATGAGCAGGTCGTCGTTCCATCCACAAGCGAGAATAGGCGTTGTAGAGCGGAGAGTACCAAACTGCCCCGCGGTAGAAAATAAGCGGTCCACTGTAGATTTGTACCGAGGGTATCCATTGCTTGTGACGAAGGAGGCCCGCTCTTGCACGCTCCTGGTCAACCGACCGGGGTAACAGCCTTGGCACACGCCAAAGCCGAGTCGTGGGCGTGTGCTGCCATTGGTTCGTGGTGGGGGAACAGAGTCAGAAAAAGGCTCCAGCAGAGAGAGCGAGAGCGCGACAGGCCGCTGTAGAGCGGACCCGCAAAAAGAGAACTTCCGAGATATGCTCCGCAGAGTGGTAGGATCGACTGGGCGATAATACCAAAATGCCGTTATCGGCACGTGACTCACTGCGTGACGGAAATTTTGTGTGGAGCTAACGGAAGGTGGACAGGAGTTCTTTTGGAGAAAACAGGCAAAGCGAGCATCGTCAGTTTTTTTGGACTCGCGATCTCGGAAAACGCGAAGCCATTGCGGTCGATTAACAACGTCAACGTCATTGTCCACCTCCTCCTTCCACTCCTCCGAACCACACACACACAGTCAGCCATGCAGCCGAGCATGGTCTCGCCGCTCCTGCGGCTGCTGCTCCGGCCAGCCATGCCGCTCCGCACACAATTTGCGGCGCCGACAACAACGTCAACAACCTTCTCCCTGGCATCGCGCCTCTCCGCAACCCCCGCCGCCTCCGCCTTCCGTCCCTTCTCCTCGACCTCCGCTCCCCAGGCTACACTCAACCAGGTCCTCCGTGGCTGCCGCCAGAGCCGCAAGAAGCACCGGCCTGTGTCGCCCGCCCTATCCGAAGCAAATGCCCCCCTGCTGAAGGGCGTATGCCTTAAGGTCGGCATCACGCGGCCAAAGAAGCCCAACTCGGGTGAACGCAAGACGGCGCGTGTGCGGTTGTCGACGGGTCGTCACGTCACGGCATACATTCCCGGCGAGGGCCACAACATTCAGCAGCACAGTGTGGTTTTGGTGCGCGGTGGCCGTTTACAGGATTGTCCCGGTGTGCGGTACCGTCTGGTCCGTGGTGCATATGACCTGGTAGGTCACCCTTATTTCTATCAATTTGTTCCCTGTGTGAACAACAGTTTGCTAACAATACAGGCTGGTGTGGTTGGCCGTATGTCGAGTCGTAGCAAGTACGGCACGAAGAAGCCCAAGACGGCGACGATTGGTTAAGCATGTTTGATTTATGAGGGAATTGTTAGAGCAGGCAATGCGAGCATTGGGCTGATAGAGACACGTTACGATCATACGTGTCCATGTACAATATAAAAGCATCATATTCTGCCATTGTCACTCTACAGCCTACACCTTGTGATATGTGCTTGTTGACACATTGTTAGGATATCACGTGCATACAACTTGTTGAAACTGATCTCACCATGAAATTGCCTATAACTATGGTATCATACAGTATCGAACCGGAAAGCCAAAAAGTACAGATTCCTTTGTTTCTTTTTCAATCTATTCATAGCATAGCCACGGTATGATAACCCAAAACAGAGAAAAATAGAGAACTAATAAAACGACAAATCACGAATAAGAAGGAAAATACCCTCGTGTTTCGAAAACAAGATTATAAAAAGAGTAAAAACGGAATCCCAATAACATCGACTGTTTTCATAGTAGCCAATCCTGTAAAGTGCGCCGCCTGTGGTGTCTCAGGTTGTGTGTTTTCCCAATCAACAGACTTATAACACCCGCCCACGCCGTTCTCTGTAGCACACTTGTGCTTCGCCCCGGGTGGTGCTTGGAGATCTCCGCATATCTATATTGGTGGAGGTTGAGGAGTTGGAGGTTGTGGTGAGAAGAGGTTTTGGTGCTGCTCTAGTTTAGCTCTGCTTCTCCCATCCATCCGGCTTCTCCAGGTTGTTGATGTCAAAGAATCTGGACGTGCACGAGTAGCCCTTCCAGTCAAAGTTGTTCTTCGGGTTGCAGTGACAACGCAGCTGCTGGCGGGTCTCCTCGCCCGTGGGGCAGTGGGTGAAGGGCACGTGGTAGTAGGCAATGTCGTTGAAGAAGTGGATCTCCTCCTTCTTCAGCAGCAGACCGGCGGCGATGGAGTGGACGGGGGCGTCACCCCAGCGCTCGTAGAAGAAACCGCCGTCCTGGTCGAGCGACTCGAAGAAGTCGGTGTAGGCCTTGGAGCGCAGCCAGTTAAGGTTGCCAATCTCAAAGTTGGACCAGAAGTGGCACTTGTTGTAGGTCTCGCCATCGTCATCCGAGAGGAAGCGCATGGAGTTGTCCTCGGCAATGTGCTCCGGGTGCTCCTTGATAAACTTCTTGACGCTGTCCCAGAGAGTGGGGATGGTCTCGGCGTACTCGTACAGACTCAGGACAAACGAGTACTTCTTCTTGTTCTCGTGGATGTAGCGGAAGGGATCGTAGTGGATGTCGCAAAAGTACTCGATGCTGGGCTCAACGCGCCAGTAGTAGTCGTAGTTGAGCATCAGCTCCTGCTGGAAGAAGAAACCGGACTCGAAGCGGCACATGTGGCGGTAACTGACGGAGTCGCCGTAGATGATCTTCTTTTTCGCCATCTCCTCGCGGACCTTCTTGGCCTTATCTTGGTCAATGTGCTCGGGGAACGACCAGTGCTCAGGCGGGATCAGGCCGTAGTGGGTGGTGCCGGAAATCAGAGACGTGGTGACCTTCTTGAACTCGTCATCGAAGGGCTTGTCGTTGAGGAAGACCCAGTCGTAGTGGTAGCGCTTGTTGAAACGGTCCTCGATCTGGCGGATCGAGCGAGCAACCTCCCAAACGTCCGAGTTACGGGCCAGGGTGACAAAGGTGGCGTTCATGCGGGGGCCGGGAGCAGTGTCGACAGGAGCGTAGAAACCTGCGTCGTTGGGAGACATGGCCAGGGGGTAGTCGAGAGCGCTGCCGCCGCCGTTGGTGCTGCCGAACAGAGACGAGCTGCCAGTGCTGCTGCCAGAGCTCGAGCCGCTGGAGCTGGAGTCGCTGGCGGCACCCTCCTTGATGGTCTTTTGGCCGTCGGTGGACGAGGAGCCCTCAGTGTGGGAGCCGGTATGGCCTAATGGGTCGGATGCAGAGTCCGATGCTGAGCCGGAGGAAGAAGAGCCCGTGCTGGGCTTCAGGCCGAGCATCTCGGGTGTTCGCAACGCGACATTCTCGGAAGTGTTGGAGACGAAGTAGACGATGGCGATCACCTGTAGAATGGAATCTGGTTAGCAACGTGGTCTTCGTTTTTCATTTGGATGACTCTGTCTGTCAAGCTTTGGGGGCGGCCCAGTTGAGGTAGTTGACAGTCGATGATAGAAAGCGGGCGGGGATTTGTCGACGTACAAAGAATGCGATCACAATGTACCGCACGTAGCGGGCGTTGCCGACCATGATTGCGGCAACGATATCGACCCGTGGAGGACGCTCGAGCTATGTGGTTGAAGAGCGAAGAAGAAAAGAATGACAGTCGCGGTTGGCGTTGATGGAGAAGAGAAAAAAAAAGGAGAGGATGGCGGCGAGGGAACCGATGTCGTGAAAGTCCCTTCAACTGCTTAAAGGAGAAAAAGAGAAAAGAAACAAAAAAGAATAAGACAAACGAGGAGGAGAAAGAGAAGTGAACAAGTAAGAAAGGAAAGGGGATGGAAAAAGAGATCGACGAGAAGAGAAGAAGACGAAGACGAAGAAAGGGGATAAGTGTGGGGGGTGGAGTCTCGACTTGGAGGCTGCTAGAGATGGGTGGTAGCCAAGAAGACTACAGCAGGGGGGGCCAAAGAAACGGAACAAGTCGATCCCTCTACTGGACGGTTTGTACGTTGAAAGTTGGATGGCTCCGTAGGAATTGAGAGCTTGTGAGCGGAGGGACAAGAAAAAAGAAGAAAAGGGGGATGAAGAGAAAGAAAAGGCAAGAAGGATGAAGCTAGATACGAAGGGCAGGAGCAAGAAGCAAAAAAAGGAGACAGGTGCGATGGACGAGGCCTGGCCAAGGGAGAGATTTCCTGAATTGAGGGCAGAGAGCAAAGAGAGAAAAGGGGCGTACGTTAAAGCAGGGCAAGGGGTACAGTATTACGAGGAGGGAGCGATGAAGCGGATCATTTTTGTCTCTGGGAGGAAAGGGGTGTCGAATTAGGAAGTAATAATTGTTCGAGACGCACCTAAGAAAAATGTGAAATAAAGTGAAAAATTGAATTGCAACGCGAAGAAGTATCTTTTCCAGGCGCGAAAGGGGCGTCGCGGCCGCATGTTGCAGGGGTCCAGTCTGCTGAAGTGCGTGCTGGGGGCCCTATTTCTCGGGGCCTTTGCGAACTATGCAAGCTAAGGCCACTACTATTCGAAAGTATTCGAGGTCGATGACCCGGTGTGGAATAGCGCAACGCAGGCACTTGGTAGGCTGCCTCTAGCCTCTGTGGTCAGCCCCCTGGCGAGCGGATACTTGGCGAACTTGGGACGGTGGCCTCCAAAATATGCCTAGAGTCTCAATACGATACGCCTGGGCGCCAGCGCACTCCAGGTAATTTACAGCGCCAACAATGGCAACTGCCGCCCGCTCAGAGACCCTGGAAGAGGAATATATTGGCTGCTGGAATAATGGCTGGCATCTCGTATTCCACTAGCGTGTCTGCGTTTGCAGATTGGCAACGACACAAGGAAAGAGCGAGGAAGGGAAAGAGCAATGAACAAGAACACGGGCATTTGCAGCGTTCCATTTTATATCCATCTTGTTGCAGCGAACCACGTCCTTTCCATATATGAACACGCTCGCACTGCAAGTCTGTCCAGTTCAGGTCTGCTCATGCCCGGCTCTCTGCATCTGGTCTGCATGTCTGCATTGCAGCTCGACGACGCGCTGGACCAACGAGAATTGGAAACGGCCAATACAAAATAACGCCACAGCTGGGCAAGAGGCGCTGCGTGCAATCTCGTGCGACCAAAGGGCGATGCAGAAAAGCAAAGAAAAATTGGAGCAGAGGGAGCACAAAGTGTGATCTTTTGTAGATTATTCAAAAGCACAGGGATGCGAAATCTGTTCTCTTCGACGACCGACGTTCGATGTCAAAGCTATTGTGGCTGGCTCCTGCCAATCTTTGCAAGAAGCAGCATTTCAGCGCGTCGCGACAGGGAGAAGGAGCGGAGCAGGAACGGAGCCACGGAAGGAAGGAGTGCGTGCGCTGATGCGCGGCCTGCAGCAGCTGCAGGGGCGTGTTGCGAGGGTGCTGGCGTAATGGCCCCAGGGCTCAATTGGCAAGTGCCGTGGGTCTTTGCACATGGTGACGACCTCTGGGCTTTCACGTGATAATCAGACAGTGGTCGAACAAGTTGCACAAATTGATGCACACCAACTGACCCAATGCTTTGTGGTCTCGCTCGCTCCAGTCCGCCCATGCATGTTTGACTTTTGTTCAATATGTTTGGCCTGTGCAAGGTTTTGATTTACCAACATGTACAAATATATTGTTTCGAAACCCAAGTTCGACACATAGTGGTGGCGTGGCCATCGGACTACGACCTTTGGCATGCTTTTGGCAGCCCGCCAGCAAACGGCTGAAGGTTGCCAAGACAATAATGCTTGTCCTTCTCGGCTAGCCTATTGGACTTCCTTTACAAAGAGCATAGGGCCTGTTGCGTTCTGAAAGCCTCAACGCCACTGAACGTTCAACGGACGGATGTGGCTTTGAGGCTTCTTTGTTCATGAAAACCGTTGCCGCACAAGGTTGATGTGTATGCACTGTTGTAAATGGAGAGGAGAAATAGTATCAGAATAAAATGCATTGTGATTGAGGAGACGAAGACCTCGTAGGCGAGTGGCTTGTTGCCGTTTCATCGTACCTCGTAAGCAGGTTTTCAGAATCATCACGTGATAACACACGCGATATGTCACGCATTGCTGAAGTGGGACCCACCTGGCCATTCACCATTTGCACTATTTTGCGGAACATCCTGGTCGCCTCCCTCGTCCACACCAAACAAAATAAATATAACCACAACCCCCTCCCCCAACCCGTGCAGGTCGATTACATCGACAACCACGGACCCCGATATCATTCCTTCATCATGGCCTTCTTCGGCTTTGACCAATCCTCCCAGTCGCGCCATAACACGTCCGCGCCGG
Source organism: Ophiostoma sp. CBS 140.51 (assembly GCA_029298735.1). NCBI lineage: Eukaryota > Fungi > Ascomycota > Sordariomycetes > Ophiostomatales > Ophiostomataceae > Ophiostoma > Ophiostoma sp. CBS 140.51. Next base: position 8,592 of record JANSLP010000211.1, read on the forward strand.
GCTTCTCGCAGACCAACGATCCCTTTGCTGGCCTCGCAAGCGGCAGCGCGGTCGACGACGCACTCGAGTTCGAAGACACCTACGACGGCCTTGGCGACCAGCTTGAGGAGACCGGCGATGCCTTCAACGACGACACCTTTGGTGGCGATGACGGCCTAGGCAGTGGAAGCGGCGGCCTTGGCGGCGGTGGAAATGCTGGCGGCTTTGGCTCGGCCAAGGTCGGCAACGATTTCGATTTCTTCGGCCAGACGGCCAAGGTCTCCAATGCCATCGACGAAGAGCATGCCCGCTTCAACCGCCTGCAGCCCATCAACCGCAACCCTATCCCGCCTGCACGCGACAACTATGGTCACCACCAACAACACCAGGGTCCGTCGGTCGGCAGCTACAACAGCAACTACTTTGCTCCCGCCCCGGCCGTCAAACCTGTCCGATCTGGCTATGAAAAGTATAAGGAGCCCGAGGCCGACATGCAGGTTGATGCTGCCCTCTGGGGTGTTGCTCCCAAGAAGCCCGCTACGTTCTCGACGCCCCAGGCCTCTTCCACGCCGAGCCAGGTCCCCGCTGCTTCGTCCAGCCGCAAGATCCTGAGTCTGGAAGAGGTCGAGGCTCAGATGCGCAACCAGAGCAAGCCCCAGCAGCAGGCTCCTCCTGTCCAGCAGCCGCAGCAGTCCATGTACCAGAACGAGCAGTTCCACCAGCAGCCACCTCCGGGCGACTACTACCCGATACCGCCGCAGGAGCTTATGGGCGACCCGTCGCAGCTTCATAACATGAACCACCCTATGGCTCTCCTGCAGCGCCCGCCTGCCCAGCAGACGCCGCCCGGCATGTTCCCCCACCCGCAGCAGCTGCAGCACCAGCACGCGCCCCCTGTCCAGCCGACACAGATCCTGCAGAACCCGAATAGGCACCCCGAGCAGTTTGGCGTTCCGCCGCCGCCGTTCCCTAACCAGCCGTCGCACCACCGCCAGACCAGCTCCTTCTCGGGTGCTCCCCACATCATCACACACCCGTCGCAGCTTGTGCACCTGTCTGACGAGGAGAAGGCTGCCTACCTCGAGCAAGAGGCCAAGCGCGCCAAGCGCAACCACAAGATCTTTTTGTTGTCGAAGAACAACGGCCTCATGACGCCCCAGGACAAGAACTTTGTTACGCGCATTCAGCTCCAGCAGCTCGTGTCGGCGACTGGCAACCCCAACGAGCACGGCACCGACGAGGCTCTTCGCGAAGACTTTTACTACCAGGTTCTTAACCAGATCCGTGGTGGCAACCGCCAGCACCCCGGCCAGCCGCTCAACAACTTTGCGCAGACCTACCTTTTCCAGACAGGCAGCCGCTTCAACTCACGCCGCTATATGAACCGCGACCGTGGTGCTGATAACCATATGCAGCGCATGGAGCAGCAGGTCCAGCGTGCTGTGGAGGCAGCCAAGAACCGGCCCAAGAACAAGCAGCTCGTCATTGAGGGTACGCTCGGCAAGATCTCCTTCAGCAACGCCAAGACCCCCAAACCGCTTCTTAACATCAAGCGGTCATCCGAGGCTGCTGCTGCTGCGGCTGGTGGTGCCGCCACTGGTACTGAGGGCAGTGCTAGCGGCAGCGGCAGTGACCGTCCGGCCAGCGCGCACCACAAGGTGTCGCAGTCGACGAGCGCCGCTGCTGGCGGCCACAAGCGTGTCCTCGACCGTAAGACGGTGCTTAACAGCATCGAGAAGGTCTACGCCACGCTTATGGAGATTGAGGACCATATCAGACTGATCCCCCCTCCTCCTACCGAGCAGGACGACCTGGAGCTGATCCAAAGCCGCGGCGAGTGGGAGGAGCAGATGGAGCAGCTCAAGACGCAGCTGTGGCGCGAGCTCAAGGTGCACGAACCCATTGGCGAGTTCCCCGTGCACCCCTTCATTGCGTTCCTGTCGTTCCCCAAGGGCAAGAAGGCCATCCCACGCGTGTTCAGACACCTCTCGGACGAGCTGCGCGCCACGGTGCTGACCATGATTGTCGTGCACCTGGACCAGCTGGACATTGTGCGCAATGCCCAGGTCACCAGCGACAACGCCCAGGGCACGGGCCCCAACGCCGCGCTCCGCGAGGAGATTGAGCTGTTCACTCTGACCGTTGTTCACACGCTCTTTAACTTTATGAGCGAGCTGCAGCTGGACATGGTGACGGGCGTCCTGGGACTCATCACCAACCTGAAGGTGGACGTCATTGCACGCTCGCGTATTGGCGCGTCCATGTTGACTACCATTCTCAGCCGAGCCGAACTTATTAAGCAAGCAGCAGGCGGTACGCGCGAACAGTGGCAGTCGTGGGAGATTACCTACAACAACTTCTTCAATGCCCTGGAGCCGGTCCTCCCCTACATGTTCCCCGGTACGGTGTCGTCTGGCGAGGACATGTACGTGTGGCAGCTGCTGGCGGCATTGGGTATTGGCGCGACGGCAGATCAGCAGCAGCGCCTTGTGTTGGCCGTGAAGGAGCGAGTCATGGACACGGTGGCCGTGGCCAAGACGCTCCCCGTCGACCTGTCGGCGCAGCGCCTGCAGAACGTCAACCTGTTCATGCGTTCCATTGGCCTGGATGTCGAGCTGCTACAGTAGTCGCCGACGACGATGGCTGATTACAAAATGTGCAACTGCACTACATAGCACAGAGGGCATTAACTAATGACCCTGGAAGTGTCCGTGTCTTTTTTTAAACGGCCTTTCTGATTTTATCGTTCAGCGCTTGATTTTCATTGCTTTTCTTTGCATTTACTGTTCAAAGCTTTGTTTGCCTCTCATCGTTTTGATTTTCATCGCTCTACTCTGCCTTTCACGCTGCATTTCTTGTTTTGCATTTGTCAAGTTTATTTGCTTTCCATCGAAAAAAAGCCGTACGCAGTAATTTTATCAACCCTGCACGGTCAACCAACAAACAACATCGACGACAGAAGTCGACTACCACAACAAAAAAAAATTACAAAACATCAACATCACACCACAAACAAAAAAGGCCACATTAAATACAACAACAACAGACTCATTGAAACGATCATGTTTGCTTGGCTCGAAATAGCCAGGCAGACATGTTTCTTTCCGTCGAGTTCACATCGACATTTGGCGGCAGGACGGCAGCAAGCATTCCTCGACATTGGCCAGTCAGAGGATCCTTGTGATGCATCATGTCTGCGCATTTGTCCACAAAGGATCATTTCACTATGGTACCAACGAGGAGGATCAGACACCAGCGTCAGACATTTTTAACTTGACCTGGGTCATTAGGAGGAGGAGGAAGATAGTCAGCAATGGCCTCGATTTTTTTGAGAAGAGAGCCAGTAGCTTGAGGGAAGAACTACGGAGTATTTTTATGAGAAGGAAGTTCAGGGAGTTCGATATTTTTAACTGAAACTGCCCAACATGAAGGGAAGGGGAAAGGAAAAGATCCACTGCCCGAGACTATTTTTTTGCTGTTTTGAAGGGCTTGGAAATGTGAAAGGAGAAAAACGCAACGCAAAAACTATGTTGCTATTGTATATTGTATGTACTTTTTTTCATTGATCATACAACATCAAAGGTAGACAAAAACATGGGCGAGGCGCAATGGGCTTTGGGATTCTTTTAAATGGTCTTGAAGTCCAGGACAGCAGAACTACAAATAGAAGCATGTCTACACTTAATGGCATTGCAGCAACATATGGTTTCCCATTGATATCGATACTGTGACTGTATGTCTTTGATTCTAAACAAAATGTATTGTGACCGATGGTAGTCAAATATGAAAATGACCTTATCCTAAGAATGCCTCTAAAACTCCATGAAATATGCTAACAAAACTGCCTGCTGTAATTTTCTCGTCTTTCCTTTTCTCAATTGTCCACATCCATGGCTGCACCACGCCCTGCTTGCCGTGCACGACCACCACGGGCGCGCGACGTTGTTGCAGGTACACCGGCAGCCGCCAAAGAGGCAGCTGGGCGGGCTAATGGACGCATCCGGCGCTGTGCTGATGGAGATGTGGACCGCGCCTCGGCTTCGCTCTTGATCTCAACGCCACCTGCTGCTGGGGTGGAGGCAGACGTTGTGGATGCCGACGCCTTGCCCTTGCCCTTGATAGTCTTCTTCTTGACGACAGCGGGCGCTGGTGTAGCATCCTCGGTCGGCTTCTCAATCTTGCTGATCGCCTGCAACATGTCGTCTTCAGTCCAGTTGGTCCGCAGAGAGGGCACCTTGCTGGCGAGCTGGTCGTTAGCCGTCGTACCTGCAGCAGCGTCACCCTCAGCAGCAACCTCCTTGCCCTTGCCCTCAACGCCCTCCATTTCCTCAGCACCTTCAGCCATCGCGGCTGCCGTTGCTGCCTGCATCGCCGCCGCCGAGTCTTTGAGGAACAGAGTCTGGTCATACACCTCCCACGAATTCTCGTCGTCGTCGCCCACGTACAGCATGCGCGCCCAGTTCTCCATCTGGACAGCCCGAAGACGGTCCGCCATGGTTTCCGTAATGACCTCGTCACCATCGGCACCGGCACTCTTGACCGTCATGTGAATCGCGCGCGCAGCAGCAGGACCACCAGGACGGCCTCCCGTCCCGCCACCCGCCCCTGCACCGCCAGCGCCGCCAGCACCACCCGCTCCACCAGCACCATCGCCACCGGCACCGCCTGCCGTATTGGTGTCCCGGTGCTTGGCCCGCTCCACTTCTGTCTCGGCGTCGATATGGTGCAGTTGGGGGCGCAAGTGGACCAGCGAGTTGACTGGTGTCAGGTGCAGATTGCCGCCGTTGAAAGCGCCAATCATCCAGCGCGCCTCGGCAATGCGCGCGGGTGGGCACATACCGCCCAGAGTCTGCAGGCGAAGGACACGGTCTTGGCGCACAGCCTCGGACCAGTCGGCCGACGAGGTGACAGCCGGGTTGCGGCCCTCGACCTCGGCGGCGGCTTGGGCAGCGGCAGCTTGAGCGGCAGCAGCTGCGGCTGCGCGGCCACCTCCACCACCCCCGCCACCGTTTCTACCGTTTCCTTGTGTACCACCAACACCGAAACCACCCGCCAGACCGTGACTGCCGCCCGCCTTGGCCTTTGTCGATGTGGCCAGGGCCGTACCCCAAGCGACACCCTTGGCGCGGTCGTAGGCGCTCGTGTAGTCGAGGGGCACGTCAACCTCGACCATGCCCGAGGATGTCTTGATGCGCAGCTCCGTCGGCGTCTGCCCACTAAACGAGGTGGCGCCGGCACCACCACCGGCCGCGTTCTTGTCGATGCGGTTGGGGTATTGGAGGACGAGGAGTTTTTGGTGGGCGGGGAGTTGGGGTTTGAGGAAGACGTTGTAGCGGGCGACGACAGGGTCCGGGTGGGCGTCGGCGGCGGTCGTAGCCGCGTCAGCGGTTGGTAATGTGGTCATGATCGGAGGTGTGCTGGTTGTCAACCAATTTGTGTGTGTAGACGTGGGAATTGTCCAATCTTGCGACAAACTGAATGACAGCTCTTGATGCTGTAAATTTTCTTTGGTGGTTGACGAGGAAAGGCCGGCAGAATGGAATAAGTGGGGCCACACGCGGAGACTTGACTCACCGCCCTAGCTTACACGGACGAGAACGACTCCATTACTAGACTTTGTTGGCAGCAATCCAATGTCTGAATTTAATTTTTGCATTTGTAAAATGTGCTTAAGTATGTATTTTTTCAATAGGATTTCACCTACTTGCTATCAATTTTTCTGAATTGAAAAGTTTACATTCTGTCGTGGTTCAGCAAGGTCTGATATGTTTGTTTTCTACTACTAGAAAATGCTACTCTCTATTAGAAACACCATTCCCTGAATGAGCTTCCTAGAACCCGGGTCAAATCAAAACACATGAAATGAAAACTAAAAAAAAAACTGAAGCTTGAACAGCGAAGATGTAGAAATATTTTCTTCGAATATATGTTCAAGCAATTCTTCGTGATTATGACGTATTACCTCCCGACGATAAAACGATCATTTGTATGCCCATTTAGGGTTATGCCTCATGTCGAGTCATTATTATTCGACCCCAACCTTGCAACGACATTGCGCAAGCTCTCATCGTCATCCACCTCCATGTCTGCTGTAGGGGCACGAATACCACGTACCCCCGTCTCTTGTCTTGAACTTGATGAGGGCTGCTGTCCCGAGGGTGGAGTTTGTCTTGGAGATGGTCGCTGTCTTGTTGTCGGTTGCAACATTATAGTCCTTGACGACACTTCGTGCATGCAGTTTTGCAATGGATTTTCTGGTGTCTGGACCGGCGTGCGGTGGGTAGATGGTGGACGATTTGCTGGCAGGGTGGCATGGCCGTCAACGCGGTTTGAGCGAGATCGAGCCTTGTCTGGAGCCGGAGCCGAAGCCGGAGCCGGAGCCGGAGCCTCGACCAGAACTTGCAGCGGATCTTGGACTGAAGCTGAAGGTGCAGCCGCATCTTCAGTGTCATTGCGTGGCACTTGGACAGTTATGGACGTGGAACCAACTTCACCTCCGTCGCCATTGCTGTCATGGCTATCTTGGTCATCTTGGCTCTCCTGGCTATCTTCAGCGAGGTTGACTATCCGGTTTGCACTTTCGGCATGCAAGAGAAGAATGTGTCGCTTTTCGGTAGCATCTCCGCCAGAGTACTCGTCTACGAGCCCTAGAACCTTCTCAAAGACCCAATCCGCAAATGCATTGTGCAGATCGATTCGTAGCTCCAACAAGGCTGCTTTTCGTGTAGCAGGGCCCAAGTCCCTTGCGCGACTCTTTGGGCGTACAGTCCATAGTCGTTCATAACCTTGCTGCACATTATGGAGAAATGTCCTTGGTTTGGAAAAGAAGCACGTCATGACACGTAGGAAATAGACGTCGCTGCTGGCATTGCGTCCGTCGGCATTGAGCCCGTTGCCATCTTCTGGCTCATGCGGAAAAGTTGGATTGACCGGCTTGAAAGAGACGTCCGGACCACGGCCCACGTATCCTTCTCTCTGCAAATATCCTAAGATGCTCACAGCCTCGCACTGATGAAGGTGTTGATCTTCCGCACGACTGTCGGCCATAGAGTCTATGACCGCAAACAAATATCCGGATGCGCTTTGGCGTCCCACGATGATACCGTACCAGCCTTTTCCCGTTCCCTCTTCTTGGAAAATAGGGAAGATGACGCTATCATGGACATTTTCCAGAAGCTTGTGTGGATATACAGACACAATTGCCGGCTGATTTCCTGGTTGACTCTTCCAAAAGGAGGCCGGAAAGGCAAATACATCATCTTGGATATTGTATCGATGCTGCAACAGCTTAATGTATGAGTCGATTGTGTCTGCCGAGAGAGGAGTTGTTGCATCTTCCTGGGCCAAGAATGCCTGTCGTTTCGGAAGAAAGACGACGTGAAGGTCGTCAATGTTTGAGTAATCTTGATCATTGTTGGTGCCACTTGTGCCGGCCGTTCTGTTCGGCTCTGGTAGGTCTGGTGCTGCTTCTTCTTGTTCTTCCGGTACGTTCTCGGCAATAACGGCGATGTCAATATTGTTGCCACTTTGATTATTTTCTTCTTCTTCTGATTGAGGTGGACTGTTCTCTCGCCTCGGTCTTTTGTTGGGTAATCCGCTGTTCTTCTTTCTTCTCCTTTTCTTGCGCGCATCCTTCTTCAATTTGTTAGTAATGAGGACGGGTTATATATTGGCAATCACGAAGAAAAACCCCATGAGTTTTTGGATAATGCTTACTAATGTGGCATCCGTCTGTGGTACAGGATGAACCTGCTCAACGACCATAGAACGACCGCATATGCCAATGGCAGTAAGTGTGGCGTTTCCATTGTCTCTGAATGCCGTTTCTTTGTGCTTCCTCTGAGTGACATGAAAAATATACAATCAGTAAAGTCTCTTTTTTTAATAAAATCGTCCGAAAGAAGAACGCTTACCTTCCAGTGCCGCCCGAGTCCCGCTATTTGCTTCGCTGCAAACTCACAATCGTGCACAGGACACTTCCAGTTGCCATTCATTTCATCTTGAGGAAACTGGTAGTCACCTGGGAACAACAAACCGCTTGTGCTTTTCAAAGGCTTTACAGCACTGCCTTTGCGACGCTCTCTGTACCTTCGTTTAGGCTCGGCCATCTCAATCTCGGATGCCGGTTCATAATTGGTATCATGACTGGAAGCAACGGGCATGGCATCATCTTCGTGAGCAGGCGAGGATGCCCTAGGCTGTGACACCACCGGTGCTGGGCTGGCCATATTGCTTGGCGATGGATACAAAAGATAAATAAGTGGAGATGCAGGGAGAATATAACACTGGATTGTTGTCTTCGGCACCGTGGCCATGTGTTCTAGGAGCAATACACCCAGGGATGAATAGCAACCGCGGCGTAACACAGATTTATACTTCCAAGAAACAGATCCAAATAAAAAAGGCGTCATACTTTGCCTAGAGTCATGATGGGCATGTTTTCTTCTTTCTTCTGCGTCACAGTGTTTCGTTTTGTCGAGGCATATTCAGGTCAACAAAAGCGGTCGCCGAAAGCTATGTCCGCGCTCTTCTGAATATGGACAACGGCCTTCCCTTTCTTTCTCTTCTATTTCTAGGTGAATCTTCTGAACGTGACACATCTTTGTCGCCTTTCTTCCAGTCCCAGAGTCCCCAAAAGCTGCCTTGCTGCGTCGTTTGGGTGGTTGCATGTTTTGAGACGGGAGGCCGTCGTCAACACGAACGTGATTAGCCCCGGGTCTCTCGATGGCTAAAAGGGAAGCCATTTAATTGAAGACGATTGACTTTGTTTCTTTGCAGTTCGACCCCACGGTCAGACAATTTGTCCGGTTCCTTGCTCAGTGGGCACAGTTCACTTCAGTCAATTGGAGGGAAAGGTATGGAGGCCTGTCCCGTCAACCTACTTCTAGGCAGCTCCTGTGACATGTCCGTTGGTCAAGTTGCACTCGCCTTTCTTTGCATGAATTTGCGCCACAAAAATAGAAGACGAAGAAAAAAAAGATGGTGTGCGGCTGGCCAGTGGCGGGCTGGCCCCTTGGCCGACCCCTGGGCCGAACCCTAGCCGCTTCCTTCCTAGTCTGTTTCCTCTGTCACTTCTTTTCCCCGCCATTCTATTCTTCTGTCTTCTCCTTTGCGCTCTCTTCGCCTATTTCCGTATTTCTTGTAATTCATGATTAAATTCTATGTTACTTTGACCCCGAGATCAATCTAGTGTATGGGTGTCACGTATCTTACCAGCTTCCCTCTTAGGGGAGGCAGTATTAGGGTAGGTGTTTTACATTCATGCCATATCTGTATAATATCCGTATCATGATGGCCGCACGACGGGCTCCCTCTTGTCGGCCTTACATTCGCAAAAGGGCATCCGCTCGCCTGGCAGTGAACTTGATCGAAGTTAAAAGCAGACACTAGCCTCACCCTAGGAGGAAGCGTATGACTTGGAATACCAATCGTGGCATTTTTTCCCCTTTTAAATTTTTCTTCAACATCGTGGTATTTACCTTTCCTCTTTTTCCTTTCATTTAACATGTCTTTGTCTCTCGCACCATCCTTCTTTTCCCGTTCATTTAACTTGTCTTTGTCTCTCGTACCATCCGGCGACGGTTACAAATTTAAGTCGCTGAAGCTGCTCCGCCGCTTCCTCAACCTCAACTCACCTTATGACGCATGCCTGGAATGCAAGCTGCCTCGTTCGAAAAGTGCTTCATCAAAAAGCAAGAAGGAGCTCCCGGGTCTACTCAACACGCTCGTTGAATCAACAGTACCTTCTCCAGAAGCGGCAGATTGTCTGCACGATCTAATCGACCTCGTCATCTGCCCAAGGGAACGTTGTCGGAAACAGCCACCTCTCTTGTACGAGACATGGTGCGACAAGCTGTGGATGCATTACCTGTGGTTGCGCGAGCCGAGCCTAAAGGACTGCAGAAGCAGACCGACTGGGTTTACGAAGGAGGAATGGGAAAGCGCGCTTGAGGAGGATGATTCGGCGTCTGACTCGGCGTCTGACTCGGCATATGGGTCGAACAATGATGACCAATATTCTGATCCAGATTATGACTCGGATAATTACCCGGACACTGATTCGGACGAAGACAGCAGTACAGACGAGGACGAGGACGAGGACGAGGACGAGGACACTGACACCGAAGGTCTTGGAATTCAGTCGCTTTCCATCAAGTCGGACGCAAGACCAAAAACAAAACTGTCATTTTCCAAGTATCGCCAACTTTCGCCCGACGATCACCGTAAAACCCTTTTCAACCTCATGATTAGGGTCATATCCTCCGACAAGAACTGCTGCCCAGGCTACATCTACGGCTTCCGGCGACCCGATCTCCCTGGATATATCAAAATCGGCTATGTCAAAGATAAAGCCAAAGGCATATTTAAGATAATACCCGCCAAAAACCCCGTCAAAAAACGACTGGCTAAGTGGGGAACGACCTGCAAGCACGAAATCGAAGAAGTCTTCAGCACGAGGATCGAGTGCAATGCGATCCAGAGATTTGAAAGCCTCATCCACACGACACTGCACGAGTATCGACGAAAGCAAAATCCCCCATGTGAGTCGTGTCGGAAGCACGGCCGAGGGGGGATGCACGATGAGTGGTTCAAGGTGGACGAGAAAATGGCAATTAAGGTGGTCAACTTCTGGGCGCGGTTTGCCAAATTGCATCCGTACAAGCTTGGCCGACTAACGAATTTCTGGCATAACGACATCTACTATCAGATGTTTTCTGCGGAATTTCCAGAGGACTACCCGGTTATAAGCTGGATGGAAGCGATGAACCCGTTAATAAAACTGTTAGCAGAGCGGAAAAGCCCCGGCAGATGGAAAGTGTGAGAGGACGTTGTACGATACGAAAAATGTTCGATTTTTTTTTTTTTCGCTTACTTGGGTTTTCCATAATATGCTATACAATTGAAGTTGATGCCCTGTCGCATTTTTCATGACTTTTTTTTTCTTCTAGATTAGCTTGGCGAATAGAGAAGGGTCTGAGGGCTCACTTAGTAGCCGATTGAAATATTTCGCATGTGCGATTTGAGATATAAGCAGGATTGTGCAACATTATATTTACCCGAAGCCCATCGTTGTCCAGGTATTTGAATATTTCACGGCCTCGTCTACCCAAAATGACACTGCCTTACTGATACAGCCACGATACATTTCCAGACATGCCTTTCTCATTCCTCCAATCCAGACGTAACTGATTCCGCCATGGCAGGCTTTATTGGAACGACTTTGACATCCGTCACGGGGGGCCACAGGGAGCACAGGGACCGCACAGGTGCAACTCCTAATAAGGAAATTCTCAATGAGGGCTTTCGGGTTGTGTATTGGGCTGTTTTAAGATGTAATTATCCTCAAAAGTACAATAGATGCGAAACATTAAGAAGGGGGGCGGGGCTGTGACTATAGGGTACGTATTATTAAGGGGACAGGGCTTGGTGGTTGACAGGTGTGCTGTGTATGGTTCTAAAAGACTGCAAAAAGGGACGAGACAGACGAATGAAAATGAGGTGAAAAGGAAAAGTATAAGTAAAGAAAACAGTCAAGGCGACGTTGAAAGTGCAATAGGAGAGTAAACATTGGGCAAGGAAGCCTAGTGGAGTTGGCTATCGTTTAGTTCCTATGACATATATGGAGCCTTGTCGATAGACGATTTCGTTGGTGACAGGGGCTCTAGCGGGAAATAAAGACGGACTCGGTTGTATCGCCCGTCCAGTGGTGGTTAGGGTTTGCGTTGTTGCCAGCCATAGAGCGTTCCTCGCCGAAGTAGACGGACTCTTCGTTGTTGTCGACCTCCATCTGAGCGACGGCAGCCTGGGCGATGGAGGGCTGGAAGGGAAGTCCATAGTCGGGGGCTCTTGTGCCGTCGGAGACGCTCGGGAACTCCCGCTTGATGTAAGAACCAGAGGGGGCATGGAGGTCTGTGTCCTGGGGACCAGAAATCGGCACAGCTATTATAGTTGGGACTGTCCCTTCGATCTCCGTGCGTGGAATGACTTCAATGCTCGGTGACCCTTGAACGACAATTTGATCTTGGGTTTGGTCTTGGGCAAAACCTTCGTCGCGGTCACGGTGGCTGTCTTGAACTTCGTGTCGGTCGTCTTGTTCTTGGTCGCGATTCTCTTCTGGGACGAGCTCTGTATTGCCGGCACGATTTCCGGTGAAAGCTTGTAGTCGACGGAAAGTGAGATAAGCCCTTTTCATCAGGTCTCTGGCCTTTAGGGCCTGTTTCGCTGGATCGTTGCCAGTAGCCGGCTCCATTGAATCAAGGCAGTTTTGAATGGCCTCGTCGAATTTTTCGTTATCAAGCTCCTTCAATAGCGTACGGATAACCGCTTCGTGTGTTGTATGGGCTGCGATAGACGTAGACATGCCTGGCTCCCCCCAACGTAGAGGCTTCTTGCTTTCCGTGCTGAGAAAAAACTTGACCGGGTCCTGGAAGAAGCAAGCCAGGCTCCGTATGAGAAACAGGCCTCGCTCATCGCCTGGTGTACGTGGGAGGCCATGTTTCGGGTCGATTCTCGAGTTGTACTCAGCTTGACAAGGTACTAAGAGCCCATTCTTTGTGAGAAGGTCAATGATATGCATCGTCTTGAGTAAATGGGTGTGTCCGACAGGGCTGAGGACGGCAAGAATCAGTGTGTCCGATGCGAGATTCACGAGTATACCGGACCAGTTGGTACCATTGTCGAAAAGGAACACAAGGTAGCTGCAGTTCTTCCCCGGTAGCAAAAAGCCGAACTGCTCCTCAGCGTTCCAGTTCGTCCAAAACGCGGAGGGGAAAACATAGACGCTGAGATTTCTCCCGTATACCTTGCTCAAGAAGGAACAATACAGGTCAAACGTGGATTGCGTGTAGTGACTCTTCGGGCCAGCTTGAGCCAGTATAGCAGAGTACTCGTCATTGTACTTGTCGTCGATGATCCTCCTGGAAGCCGTGAAAATGCCGCCGTGTGCCCCTTCTCTGTTTGCAGAGTTGTTTGACTCGTTTGGCTTGTCTTCATGGGCGACTGTCTGGTGGTGGCAACCGCCAAGTTCGGCTTCGGTTTCACTTTCTCTCGACCTGATTGCCATTTCGTTGTTGTCAGGGACCGCGCTGGCTCGTCTTGTTCGCTTCGTGGGGCTTCGAGGCTGACTGGCTGCAGTCTTTCTCTTGTTTGTGGCATTCTGGAGGCCCTCATATGGTCAGTGATGTTGTTGATCCCAAGGTAGGTGCTAAGATCGGTGCACAAAATAATTAGTTACCGATTCGGCTGCAGCATTTGCAGCTACCACATTCGGCGCCTGTTCCACGACATTGGAGACATTGCATGTGCCAACTTCTGTGATGGTTTGGTCACCATTGTCTCGAAAGGCCGTCGACTTGTGCTTGCTCTGTAATTGAAGAGAACCAAAAAAAAATGAGTGGTCGGTCAGCTCATATTACAAAAACTTGCCACAAGCACACTCGAAACCCGCTTCTTTGCGTACCCTCCAATGTTTAGCCAGGCCTCGCAACAGATCTGCCTCGAGATCACATGTGTCGACAGGACAGATCCATTTCATCAGGCTTCCTAGGGGAGGGAACGCATAATTCCATGGAAACAGAACTGCAGTGACTCTTTTCAATTTGTCGTTTTCATGCACTTGACGGTATTCACGGCCGGCGTCAGCCACCTGAATGTACCTTTCAGGCCCATAAGACAGGCCACCAACAGCTGGACCAGCAGTACCGCCCCTTCTTCTGTCACTGACCTTGGGCTTGTTTGCTGGGCGAAGCTCAACTGGCATGATGTTGGGCGGCTGTACGCTGTAGTGGTGTGGCCGGCCTCGTGGTCTGGGTCTGGCCCTAAGGCGTTTTTTTTATTTTCCCAGTGGGTTGGAGCAAAAAAAGTGAAATATAGGCGCCGTGGGCCGGACAGGCAAAGACCGCTCGTTTCGAAACTCAAAGTGCAGCCAGCACCTCTTTGGGAGAAAAGAAAAGTGTAAAGAAGAAAATAGAAAGAGAGATGTCTCGATGATGAAGAAGTGTCAGAGTGCGAAGAGAGGTGATCATGAAAAAAGCACACAAATAGACAAACAACGCATCCACAACAGAGAATTTATACTCGACCCGGTCAGCATAGGACTCGACATTGTTCTGTAAAAATTTTCCGTAAACTCTTCAGAAGTTTGTTTTCTCCCACACGTGATTTTCTGTTTGCTTCTTGACGGCCAGTCTTCACGGCCACCCTGCACACCTTTCCGGATCCAAGCCGGCACGCACAAGGTGCACATTTGCTTCCCCCCCTTTATTTTACTACAGAATATTTTCTTTTTTGACGCGTCTCGTGTTTATTTCACCTTGCCCCTTTTCCGTGCATTTTCCTCATTCTAGACACAAAACGCGCCTCGAAGCTGTGACGAACCAAATAGACAACAAAACGAGCGAGCAAGGCAACAAAACGAAGAAGATAAATGAAACATACCTGACAGAAGACAGGAAAATATTTTCAAAATAAGTGGCCAGCGTTGTTCTAGATCTCTGTGAGGGTGGGCGCACAGACAATGTCATTTTCATTTTGTTTTCTTTTTCGGATTTTGTCCAGACACCCGAAAAAAAAAGACAGACAAGGACCATGTCATTTCCATGGCATTCCACCACCATCGATGGCCACCCAAGGCAACCCACGGCCACACATGACCACCCTAGCCACCCATGGTCACTTACAAGGCAGAACATGTCTTGCAAGGCCCAAGTCATCATGGCTCAGTGCAACAGATAGCCATAGGCATCAATGCCAACCTCAAGCAACATTTTTCTGCACCCATGCTGCGGTTATGTCGGCATAAGACCCTTGCACGTTCTTGTTCATTTTGTGGCGGTGAAAGAAAAAATTAAGCAGACGAACCGTCAATAAAGGCGTTCCTCCGGGACAGCCATGAGACTTCCCCGAGCAGCGTGGGGGATCGGGCAAGTTTGTCTGGATTAAGAAACTGTTTACCACATCTTATGCACTTGCCCCTTTTATTTGCGTCCTTTCCGTCTTGCCTTTTGTACCAACCAAATCAACTCCGTACCGCTCTGTCAAGATGGTTCACTGCCCGCCTATCTATTACTGTTCGGTCAAGGTAGCCTATGAAGCGTCTGTCGCCTAACTTCCAAAAACAGAATGTTTTTGGATGTCTCTTTCTTCCAAGGGCCAACTCCTAGAATCTCATAGATGTTACAGATAAACGTCGAATACTTAGCACACCGCACACTCTCGTCGACAAACATGTTTTTCTTATTTTGTTTTCCTACCCCATGATATTGTCCTTCTGTTAGAACTACGCTTTATGGATGAAAATGTTTAATTCTGTCATTTGTCTTATTTTCATGCTTTGAACTTTATTATCATATTACATCTGCTTTCACTATTACAGAGAATATCTTAATCTACCGCCCGAAAAGTCTCTTTGAGAGTTTCCTTCTTTAGAGGTTCTCCTGTGGCGTCCGTGCTCCAACCTGCTTGGTGGATGTTCTCCCTCGTGCTGCCCCTGCGCCCGCACATCTTGATACCGAACCACCACCTGCGCGAGGCTTTGATTGGCCAGGCCAGTAATGTTGCTGGGTTTGGCAGGCTGGGATACTAAGCCTCATCTCCTTCGACTCGCCCGGCGTCTTCACGGCATCTTCCCAACCTCATCTTTCACTTTTCAAGTTTATACCCTTTTATTCCAGCCAATTCTTAGTCTTCTTTCTTGCTTCCCCATTCTCATCCATCACGCATCGCATCATGTTGGATCCAATTACAGCGATCGGCCTGGCAGCCTCAATTATCTCGTTTGTCGACTTCGGTGGAAAGCTGGTTAAAGGCGCCATCGAGATTCACGAAGCCAGAAACGGATTACTGGGTGAAAACCTGAGCCATGACGTGGTTGTGCGCCAGACGAAACTCCTAGCTGCACGGCTGGTCCTACCTCATCACTCGCCACGATGGTCTGGCTCTGAATTGTCTGGCTTGGACAAGGAGTTGTGCGAACTCGCAGCAGAGTGCAGCAACTTGGCCGACGATTTGCTACGGTATCTCGAGCGTGTCCGACCCCAAGATGCGTCGTCGAAGAGACAATGTCTCTGGGCCGTTTTGAAACTCAAGATGAGCGAGAAAGAGCGCGACGGCATCTTGGTGCAGCTGTACAGCTGCCGGAGCCAGCTAAACACACACATGAGTTGTATCACCATGGTGTCGCTTAGCTCCCTCACAAAGTTTGTCGAAAATATCCCCAGTCGACTCGGGCAGTTGGAAACCGCTATTCGTGAGCTGTCGTCTTCCTCCTCCGTAATGGGCACCAACGCCAACAATACCTTTCGCCAACTGTTGGATATACAAAAGAAAGCTCTTCATACTTCCATAGGCGACCGAATCCTGAAAAGTCTGTACTTTGAAGGCATGCATGATCGCTATGAAAAAGTCATCAAGGCGCACGAAAAAACATTTACGTGGATTTTCAGCAGTGACGAAGATGAAGACTCCATGCACACAGTCGATTCTGATGAGGAATATGAGGAGGACGAAATGGGAGAAGAAGAAGAAGAGGAGGCCATGCAGGAAGAGGCCATGCAGGAAGAGGCAAGAGACGCGTTTTTGCCGTGGTTGACGTCGGGGACTGGCGTTTTCCACATATCAGGAAAGATGGGTTCCGGCAAATCTACGCTCATGAAATACTTGAGCAGACATCTTGTGACGCGTACCAAGCTTGAGACTTGGGCAAGTAAGTGTGGACACCGACACGTGCCAACCTCCCAATCTATAGCTTTCACTGTTTTCTTCCTTACTTACTTATTTCAGACGGAAGAAATCTTGTACTGGCAAGGTTCTTTTTCTGGCAACCGGGATCGGAGCTGCAGACATCTCTTTTGGGTCTCTATCGCTCGCTCTTGCACGATGTGCTCAGATCCTGCCCTGAACTGCTTCCCTGTGTGTTCCCCAATCTCTGGAAAGGGGCATTGAGTAACACAGAACAATTCTTTGCTCAACTAGTTATTGGCGAGGACGAGATTCACGAGGCGTTTGCTCTTCTTGTGTCCGTTGAAAAGCCAGTGGAAAACCACAGCTTCTGTTTCTTCATCGATGGTCTCGATGAATACCGGACCACGCCGGAGTATGACTACAATGATTTGGTGCTTTCATTGCGCAATTGGACGTCGAACATGCCGTCAAACGTCAAGATGTGTGTGTCCAGTCGCGAGTATCCGGCGTTCATGCGCGGCTTTCTGCCATCGCAAAGGTTTCGTCTTCACCAAATCACAAAGTACGACATGAAAGCATACACGAGAGACAGACTTGAAAGTGTGGCAGACGCGGACAGCGTTGCCTTCCTCACGAGCCGCATTGTTGAAAAAGCTTGTGGAATCTTTTTCTGGCTAGCTCTGGTCGTGAAAGATGTCCGTGAACAACTGGCAAGCCAAGTTGCGCCAGCTGATCTTTTGGAAATTCTCAACGACCTTCCAAGCGAGATGAACGATCTTTATCGGAATATCCTTGAAATGCTCAGCACATATAACCGCAAGAGGGCATACCAAACATTGAGCATGCTTCAATTCGTGGCGGGGCAGAGGCTTCTCGATCTGGAAGCGTATTCCTTTCTAAACGACTATAATTCAGATCCGGAGTTTGCCAGGCGAGCCCCAGTGCTGTTGCCACAAAGAGACGACGCACAGGGTCGACGGCAACGTGCGCAAAACTGGCTCAGCGAATGGTGTCGTGGACTTGTGGAGGCATCCGAGCGAGGCTATCTTGACTATGCGCACCGCTCTTTTGGATGTTTCGTTTTAGACTGTCACTTTTCGGGGGAGGAAACGCTGGTTTTACCGTCTGGCAATGCTTTTTTATCCGTTACTTTTACCACTGGCTCATATACAAATCAATCGACGGCGTATATGGGTGCTTTGGACATGTCGTCGAGCGGTTCCTGCGGAGCGGCGAAGATATTCGAGTCCGTTTCGAAACGGTGCCTCCAGAATCTGGTGAAACGAGAGACTACTTTTACTTTGGGGATCCTGATCATCCTGAGGTGGTTGTGATTCGACGCCGTTCCAACTTTGGTGAAAGGACTCACAAGGATACGGATACGATTAGTGATATACCGGACGAAATGCTCTTCGGTACCATGTTTCCAAAATTGTTGGCTTGGCCCCTTGTTCGGAAGAAAGCGACTCTGGAGGTAACGTTGAGGGGCTTGATAGAAGCCACAGAAAAATGTCCAAATAAGGATGTTCTGCTGCAACTTTTGGATTCCAGCATTTCAAACATCGAGGCGAACCGCGGGGAAACAAGTACCGAGTCCTCACACGCCTGACACAGTGGCCAGAGCCATTAGTCTCAGTCTCGCTCGCTGCGGTAAGGAAGTTTGTCTTCTCCATTTCCCTCTTTAATCAGAGCGAAAATGTGGGCAGGGCCTCCGGTATTACTCAACCAACAACCACACGACAAACCACATGTCACTCTTGTACCTTGGAGACGGGTGCTGCTGAGCTTGGACACCTGGCTGGAAACAAGGTTCTTTGGCAAATCGCGCGGGGGAGGGAGAAATTGTCGGGTAGAACCCTCCTGGGTAAAAAACTGTCACAGATCTGAGTGGGGGTGTGTTCTTAGTTACAGGTGCGTGTAGTGAGTTCTGAGTGGCCACTTAGACAAATAAAACAAATGAAACAGATAAAACATATAAAACGAGTGTAGTGTATTACGCCGGCGCTGTTTTCCGGGAGCCTCCCGCTCCGGATAAGCTAGCGGAGGAGTGGTCGGACCGTAAGAACCGTTTATAAACGGCGTCCTAAGTCTATTAGTGTTTGTGGCCAGCCGGGTGGCCGTGATGGTGTCGCTATGCAGGGTAAAAGAATATGGGTTGGGGTCTCGTAGGAGCAATATAATAAAAATAAAAGAGACAAAGAGGTACTGTATATAATAGGGCGGGAAAGAAAAAAATATCAATGTAAAGAGAGAAGTTATAGCACTTCCTTTTTTTTTAAAATTTTTTTTTAAAAAAAAATACTTGAAAAGGAATAAAAAGAAGCACCTTAAAAACCTGCTGGCGGATCGACGCGTTAGAATTGCCTTGACTGATGCTACCACCCCATGGTATGGTTTGTCTCAAACTAATTTTCGCCAGGAGATGGAGAGCGATGTGTCTTTGCTATCCTCTCCTGCCGTTCTACTTCCTCTTTTTCTCGATCGCTCGAGATGCCGAAGAACTCGAACACTTTCGGAGCTGCGGGCGGAGGAGCTCGAGGGCTTGCATTGTATTCGTCCATGAACACCATATCCTTAGAAACACGCAGCTTCAGGTGGCCGTTACCGACGAACGTGAACGATAGGTCGTACTTGCCATCGAGGCTCTTCACCTTAGTAGCTTTTCGACTCGCGTATTTCGGAGGGCGAAACGGCCCAAACTCGCAGCCGGCCCACGGATCGAGATATACATAGCCATATAACAATCCAGACTCCTCGTCGAGCTTCGGTTTGTCCAGACTGTAATCATCCTCGTTATATGGGTAATAAAAGTTGACCGTTTTATTCGCATAAAAGTCTTGCGTGTAGAAATGGTCGACGTGAGCACTGCAGAACAGGTGGAAACTCTGCCCTGTAAGTGATTCGATAGAGGTGGCGTTGCGTTTCTTCCGGGCCTGATAAAGAGTTCTCTCTGTGGCGTGAACCTCCTCTTCCATTTCCCTCTCGAATTCTCGTTGCTGTTCTTTCTCCTTCCGCTCCTGCTGCTTCTCCCGCTTCCTTTCCTTGCGCTCATTTTTCATCGCGTAATACAAGTCGGCATCAAACCCGTCGTAGGATCTCTCCGACTCGTCGTCTTCGTCCATATCGACGTCCTCGATACAGCAGCCTTCATTCTTCGACTGGTCGACATCGTCGCTCCTTCGTCCCTTGCAATCTTCTATCTCTGAAAGATCTTCGTCGAAGTCGAAGCCCATTACATCTCTGTTCTCCTTCTCGCTGATGTTCAGGACTCGATAGTACCACGATGGGAGAGTGCGGCTGTCTTTGTGCGTGCGATGCGATTTTTTGACACCCGAGATTCGTGCTTGTGCCCGGAGAGGATCGCCATGCTTGCCCATTGTCGATGTCGGGGACCGGAACTGCTTTATCTTTGATTATTTTAAAGCTGTCGTAGAGATGTTGTTCGTGTAGAAGGCGCCGTTCCACACCCACGTTTATGTGCTAGAACATATTTATGAACTGGCCATTTGTATACATTATTGGCACGGCTGGCATAGAAGGTATAAAAAGTGGCTGGCACAAAAGTGGCTGGTACAAAAGTGGCTGGTACAAAAGTGGCTGGTACAAAAGTGGCTGGTACAAAAGTGGCTGGTACAAAAGTGGCTGGTACAGAAATCTAAGTTGTACGGAGTACACAAGACACACGTTTTCCCTCTCTCTCTCTATGGCCATAACAGTCTAATCGACACTATTTTGTAAACTAAGCCTTTTCTCCAACAGTTGCTGTTTAATCAAGTAGATTCTACCGCTTGGGGCAAGGGTGGCAGAGTTGAAGGCTCCTTGTCTTCGGCAGTCGACAATTCTAGGGTCTGCGGTTCTCTTCCACCATCACTTGGAGAGTCGCAGATACTGTCGCTCAGGGCCGGTATGGATAAATTACACCTTCAAGTTGATTCTGGCATCGTCACCATCGAAGCTTTCCCTGCTACCCAATTCGTACACGAACTGCAAAAGATACGTAATTTAAAGGACATGTAACCAACAAATGGCATCCGACCTCGACTATCCCCAGACTTCTTTCATCTTTCAAGATATGCTATATGTCGGAACATTGGCAAATGCGGAGGAAAGTATGGACTATTCAAAAGAGAGTAGGCAGATCACAACAACTCTGACAGTCTCCTGAAACAATTGTCTAAGATCTAAGGCAAGACTTCCAGATGACTACGTAGAAACTATGGTCTGCATTTCAACAGCTACTAATGCCTTAGCGCATTATATTTGGTCCCTCTTCCACTGCCTACGGTGGCAGACGCAGAGACGAAAACTCCTGGAGCAAAGAGAATCAAAAGTAGACAACCTCTCCTTTTCCCTTGGAGGAAAAGGACCGACAGACCAAGACGATTGGAGACCAGACATGAAAGCAGTGCACGCAACAATCAGATATGCCCTGGCGACGGGGAGACTGGATTACGTACCAGAGGCAAGATAAAGGACACACAAGCACACATACGCAAGAACCACATCGACAATACCACTAACCCCCCGCCCGGCCATCAGCAACCACACCAACCCAACGGGCAGTCGACCAGGCTTCAGGCACCAGCCATAGGACCCGGAACACTTGGAGGAGGATCTTCAAGAGGCGCAATCGCCCGTCAACGAGCAGGGAAGGGAAGTATTATAAGCAATAATTCAAAAGAAAATGACGCAGGACGAGCAGGGTGATGAGCAGCGGGCGACGTTGTCATGTAATTAGATAGATATTACGTAAGCATAGTACAGACGAGCCCTCTCTCTCTCCATCGACGTTATTCGCGGCGGCGTCGACAGCATCCTCGATATTTTGGAGAACCTTCCGCCACGCCGTCATGTGTTGGTTGTTAATGCGGCCGCCGAGGAGGACGTCGACGCCATCATGCTGGCGTTGCTGCAGGCAGCGGCCCAGCTGAAGAAGCGGTTTCTGTTCCGCACCGGCGCCGCCTTTGTGTCGGCGCCTCGGTATTGCCCCGATCCCGCCCATCTCCCGGGAGTCTCTCTCTTTTCCCAAAAGCTTAATAGGCCGCCCTGGCGGACTCGTCATTGCTGGATCATACGTTCCAAAGACGACGGCCCAGCTCGAAATTCCCACAGAAAAGTCGGGCGACAAGCTCACCGCGGTGGTTCTCAAGGTGGGTGACCTCTTGTCGGGGGGTCGACGCGTCTCGCAAAGCTATCTTGGACGCCCTCGTGGTTGCCTCCCGCGAAATCGCCCGCGGCCAGGACGTCTTGGTCATGACCTCGTACGACCTCGTGCCACCGTCGCGCGCGCCCTCGTGGCTTTTTATCGTCACTCGTCACGCAGCCTGCCTACGTCGTCGCCAAGGGCGGCATCACGTCGTCCGACATGGCCACGAAGGCCCTGGGGTTCCGCCGCGCGCACGTCGTCGTGCAGGCTGCGCCCGGCGTGCCGCTGTGGCGCTGCGATGAGCCGACGGCGAAATGGCCGGGGCTGCCGTACGTTGTGTTTTCGGGGAATGTGGGCAGTAACGAGGCACTGTACGAGGTGGTCAACGGGTGGAGGTGAAAGCAGATCACAAGAATTGATCTCGATTCGATGTTCATGATTTTGATTTGTCGTGCGTGAAATTGCTGTGACGTGATAGAGTACTAGCCTCTGGCCCAAAGACTCGAGCACCAGATCCAACAGCCCCATCTGTTGCTCGTCCACTGGCCATAGGATTGTCGGTTATGTGTATGTTGGGTGGCATAATATTGATGGCGGTGGTTGAATGGGCGTGAAAACCGCCGTAGCCGGATAGGTAGAGGCAGCTTTGTTTCCAAAGGCAATGTGCAGCTGATATATTATCAACAGAACACCAATTCTGTAGATGGGGAACAGAAGAGGCAAAAAATTGAAGATGAATAAACAGTAGAGGCAAAGAAAAAGAACAGAATTCAAACTTTTCAAGCCCGACATTTCTCACCAACAAGGCAGTATTCATACCCGTTGAACTAGTACAAGGATGTACTCAATTTTATTTCACGGGTTGCTACTCCGTACAAGCGTTTCCTTTTTACTGTCCCTTCGACGTACGAGCTATCCTCTCTCTTTACGAGTAACTCTTCTTTTTTAATACAACAACATGTACTCCGTATTCCGCACCCGGTACAGCCACTCCCTTTCGAACCACCAAATGCCACTGCCCATAAAACGTGAAATTTTCTCTCTCGCACTCGTTTCTCTTCTGTAAAGGTGCCCCTGTTGCTTGGTCGTACTATCGCTGCTGTTTTCCGTTTCCTCCCTCCTTGATGACACACCCGGCACGTATATGCGCCATGACAGGGGTGTAAACCAAATAAACCTGGTCTTCATCGCTCAATGAGGGCGGGTGCTCGGACCATATATTGCTTTTCCTGCCTTTTCAGCACATAAGCGAGGCACACTGTGATGGGAGGCACACTATCACAGGAAGTACATGGTTACGGAGTACAGGGTACATTGGACAAAATATTCGTCAAAAGACAACGCGCAAAAATGATGCACTCTATTGTTTGTTATAGCAACTTACGGCAGTTTATGGTGTTTGTATGTCATGAAGTCTCTGATATGACTAGTCACTAGTCACTAGTCTAATAGAGTAGAGCGCAGTTAGTCTACTTGTGTTTATTGCAGCCCAGATAGCAAACCGCAATCGGGCAAACAATGTGACGAGTATTATTTTCATTTGCATGGTGATTCGAAGTGCACAAATGAGGCAGACCAGGGGTGCATGGCGGTCATTCTGATCAAATTGAAATTTTCCTGGTGCATCACGAGAGCCTCTTTGGTTCTTCCACACTACCTACCCTACAACCTTACTTTGCCGTCCACTGTAGCTACTGTCTTGCAACACACTTGCTGCCACAGCTAAGAGATATGAGAACAATAAACAAAGTATGACTGGATCCCACAATGAAATGGATTGCAGAATGTACAGCTGGTGTCCCATGATATGATCGAAAATGAGCTGTTTACCTTGGCTCGGTCTTGTTACGTAGCTATAGATTATACGCAGTGCCGTGTCCTCTCTTATGTCTTGTTAGTGTCCTTTGCTGAACCTTTTCTTCTGTCTTAAAGACCAACTTTACTTTTGATTGTAATGAGAATGAGATCGTCACTTCCGAAGGTTTCAGCAGCGGAGACAAAGCCACATAGAGGCACCTGTGTTATAATATATGGCTTCTTGTAACCATTTCCCGACACTCGCTGTAGTGAAATAGAATAAGGGGCCTTTTCCCGGACTCTGATGAAGATATATTTGGAGATTTTTCTTGCATTCTTTCTTGGAGCATTTGGGAAAGAAGAGTCAAATATGTGTCCGTTTCAGGGTTTTTATGAGGCGCTTAGAGTGAGGCATGTGTACCTCAGGCCTAGCTCTGGGTACCCGTGATCTGAAGATAAAACAGACATAACAATTCCCCAGAACAAAATCCGAGCCATCTCTAGGACAACAATATACAAACCACGCTGCTCGACGCTTATCAGATGTCTGGCGCGTCCTCGCCGCGGACAAACGCGAACACACCGCGCTTTATCGAGTGCATCCCCAACCACGGCGAAACCGCTGTCTCTAGGCACCCAAGTCTTGGGGCAATCTGGACACAAGTATCGGCTCACATCTATTCTCAGTCACCGCGAGCGTCCCTTTACTTGTGTTTACCTGGCTGTGTGAGTTTTCTCTCTCTCTTTTTCCATAAAACCCATCGTCGCACAAAATGCTGATGTTTCTTTTGCAGAGACGGCAACGGACACAAGCGTGTTGCCAAGACGATCTTTCCGACCGAGTTCGAGTACCAGCTAGGGCTACAAGCACCCCTAAAGAATTGTCCGTACATTCGCGCAGTTCAAGACAAGGTGCCGGACCACGGCTTATTTGTCTTTGACTACCGCACCGACGGCTTACTACAGGCTAGCACCCGCAAGGACATAGCCCTTCCTCTACGGCGAAGGATCTTGCGGGATGCACTGCGCGGCTTGACTGAGCTCCATTCGCGAGGCATCATCCCATAGGTGAAGACCAGGACTTGGTTGAACTCTTCGGAAAAGAAGACAGCACTGTACTAATGCAAAGTAGACGTCAAGGCAAACAACATTGTTCTTGATAGTGAAGATGCCCCCGACGGCAGCACACCACGCGTCTCCCACGTCCAGATTGCCGACCTCGAGAACTCCTGTGCGCCTCCACCCGGCATGTCCATCAAAGGCCCCTCGCGCGGAACCACAAATGGCTTGGCCCGGAGGCCCACGTCTGCGCAAAAGTCCATATGCCATCCGACGTCTTTTCATTTGGTATTGCGGTGCGTTGTCTCCCGACCTTTTGACATTTTTGATACTACTCTACTAACTCATAATCTACTAACTAGCAGTGCATATATGTATATCTCGACCTACCACTATTCCGACTTCCTAAAAGCGTACCGTCGGCCAAGGCCACGTCCATTACGTTCTTGAAAAGCAGTTTTGCTACTTTGCCGACGTCCCCGGCATCGACAGCCTACAGGACCATGTCAGACCTGACAACCCGCACCAAGTTACTTTTGGCACTAAACACCGCTCCTCTAGTCAGTTGTCTGCCTTTTCTCTTGTTCTTTCTCCGCGGACTCTTCCACGCTGCGGACAGCTATCGCCACAGCCGGCAGTCGGCAACGAAACGGGGGTTGCGCTGCCACATGACGGTCAGCTTGCGGGCCACGGCGAGGCGGTCGGTGGCCGCGCGCCGGTCGGCCTCGCGGAAACTTGCTGCTTCATGCTGGGCCACGGCGTCGGGGTCCGGGTCATCCTCCTGTAGAGCCGTGAGCAGCGTCTGGCTGGCGCATATTGCGGCGTGCTCGGCCAAGCGGCTGAGAACAATGTTGGTGGCGTCAATGTCGTCAATCTCGCCAATGCCGTCGGTGTCGTTACCGTACGAGACAAGTGCGGTCAGGTCGCTCAAGTCGTGTGACGAGACGAGCCGCACAAAACGCTGAAAGAGGCGCGCGGTGTCGACCTGGGACCAAAACAACGGACCACACGGCGGACCACCACCGACGCACGCCTCGATCGATTGCCGGAACGCCGGCACCGTGTACGTCTCCTGGTCCTCCCAGAGCCACGGCGTGGCAAACAGCTCGGTCACCGGCACTGTCGTGGCCGCGCTCCAGTCAATGATGCAGGTAATGGTCATGTGGTCGTCGACAAAGATGTTGCCGACGTGCAGGTCCGGGTGCATCAGGGGGTAGCCGTCTTGGCCTTGGCCGCCGCGCGCCAGCTGCGGCACGACGGTCGCCCGCAGCAACTTGGCCGCCATGCAGTAAGCAAAGCGGTTGCGGCTGTGGTCAATCTTGTTGCCCACAGCAACCAAGTCGTTCCAGCGGCCCACGGCGTCCCGGTAGTCTTAGCCGGCGGGCCCCGCGGAGAGTCCCGCGGAGTGCCCCGTGGAATGATCCCCGACGTAGTCGTCTGCGTCGGGTATGGGGGCCAGCAGGGCGTGGTACGTCATGGGCAGCGCCTGCGCATGGCTGGACAGAGCCGTGGCGGGCGCGTCAAAGTAGTCCTGTGCGCTGCCAAACGGCCCGCGCAGCACGTCGTCCAGCAGGTGGCGGCGGCTCCAAGTGAAGGCGGGCGCCAGACACGGTCCTATCCGGTAGATGTCGTCGCCAGCGTCGTCAGCAATGTCATCGACAAGCAACGACCCGATTTGGGCAAAGCGGATCTGCGCCAGCTGCTGCACAAAGACGCCCAGCTGCCGCATGACCTTGGTCCGCTGCGCGCCGCTCAGCTGCGCATCGGCCTCACCCTGTACCGCTCGGAGGCTATAGTCGAGGAGGTTCTTCCCGCCCGCCATGCTTTGGAGGATGTAGGGCACGACGACGGTATTGTCTGCGTCGTCCTTGTGGGCGCTACACGAGTAGATTGTGGGCACCGGAATGGTGCTCCTCGACGCGATGCCATGGTTGCCACTTCACTGGCGAGCAGCCGCGCCGCCCAGTCCGCCGGCAGCGCTCGGGGCAGCGGCGACCGAAAGATCCATCGCATGCCCATCCGCAAACACCAGCACAATGGCCCAGTGCATGCTGCCCGCCATGGACCGCTGGCCCCTGTCGCATTGGCAGGGCTGACCACGGAGTCGTTCGGCTAGGGCCAGCAGCGCGCCGACGTCAAACCACGCCTGGGAAAACACCCTGCGTTTTCGTTCCATTCTGTTCTGTTTTGCATGTCGGTGAGTCGTTTTTCTTGAGTTTTTTTTTTTGAGTCGTCACTAACAGCTGACCTGTGTTGGCTTGTACCCCCCCCCCCCCTTTTCTCTACGTGATTCTTTTGGGGACACGCAGATGTTGAACACAGCGACATCAAAAGCCAGGCACGCCTTCTTTCGCCTTTGTTCAAATAAATGCTGCGAGACCCCACGTTTCCCGCCCCCCAAAACTCGCAGGTCGTATGAGACCATGACTGTCTCTCTCGACTTCAAGGCCCATTGGCTTTCCATGCAAGCGAGATTTAGGCAGCCACTCACCCCGGGAGTGTTGTTGACAGTCTTCTATAGATGATATAAACAACGGCGTGGATCCCTGCACAGAGATGGCTAAGAAAAAAAGGCTTTACTTGCTTCTTCCGCGTCCTTGCAATGATTTCCTCCGTGTACCGTTCTTCTGGGCTAATTTCTGTGGCTAGGGACTGGCATCTGTTGACAAGGCGGGCTCTGAATGTCTCCCAAGAGGATCTCGGAACAGCAAACGTCAGTGCTTAGCTGGAGGAGGCCTCACCGGCGGCCACGGCGGCACTGGCAGCCTGGGCGTTGTGAACAACATGGGCGGTACTGGTTTCTTCGCAAGTGTTGGTAGTGTTGACGTCGGTGGCACCACCAGTGTCTGAGATACCCTTGGCCGTCTCGACGGTGGTATCGACAGGAGCGGCGGTATCTTCGGTGTTGTGGGCATTGTGCGTTGGCTTTTCATCGACCTCTTCCACCTCCTCCTGCTTTCCAAGATGGGTATGCTGTGCTCGTTTGGGGTGGATATGACCACGGGTAGGGTGCGCCCTTCTCTTTGCCGGCCGGCTCTATAGTCACGCAATAATTAGAAATCTGTCCAATCGACAGAAAACGTAAGAGGATAACATACTGGTCCAGCAATGCTGGCACCTGTAGCAGCTGTCCTCCGTGTAACTCGTGCCGGCGCTGCCTTTGCCAGCGCTGCCGCTATTTCTGCCTCTGTCATTTCTTCAGCCTCTGACGAAACTCCTGACCCCGGCGTCCCCGGTTCGTCACACACTTGCTCCACGACGATGGAGGTATCACACCGTCCGATGACGGTAATTGAGCCATCACTATTGTCTCTGAAAGCCCTCTGCAGGTTGTCCCGGGTCCAATGATTTGTGAGGCGTCTAAAGGCACTGCAGTAATAAGGAAACGAGTCGACAGGGCCCGTCCACACGCCCGGAAAGCCCAGAGGAGGGAACTTGTAATCGATGGGGAAGAGAACAACGGGCACAAATGGTGGCGGCCTGTTGCCTTGGTTGATGTTTCTGTTGCTGGCCCTCGTTCTGCTGTTGGCGTTCCTGTTGGCACTTCTAGTGGCAGTGGGGGCACTGTAGTAACAGTCGGGCAGGTTCAGGTAGGCGCGGCGGCCGGGCTCGGCCGATGCGATCCCGCAGTCTGGTGGATAGTATGGAAGGTCTTCGTAATTGATTTCGACGGTGCAGTAGGTTGTGTCGTCCGAAGAGGCGCTGCTTGCCTGTTCCGTCAAAAAACGCGGGCGTGAGCGAAGATGGGCGGGCATGATGGGCGACTAGCGATGTAGTTGTAGGAATGTAGACTGTCCCGTGGAAAGTCGTGATAAATTCGAAAACAAAGACAAGTCGTAGAGCCTAGCTGTACGGTGTACGAAGTAGAGAAGCCCCGTCTCTGTCTCTTTCCCCGTACAATATCAACAGGGCCTCATTCTTCGACATGGACGTCAAAACTGTGCATGCTGCTAGCACTACGGTAGAAAAAGACTATCTGTAGCCTAACGGCAACCGACCCAAATAACTAAGGAGGGTGCCATCCCATTTCAACTCTCAGTTGTCAACTTCAACCACACTCACACACTCAGTCTCTTAGAGCCTTGTCAGCCTAGATCATTTGTAAAAAATACAAATGTGTTTGAAAACTGTACATAGTAGATGAGAAGCTACTCCGTCTACGGAGCGCAAATATTATTTATATAATTATTGGCGTCGTCCTGGACAGGCTGTTGCTAAGCAAATCAAACGCTACCGTAGTACCGTACTTAGCTCGGCTGTAACGATGTACTACCTAGTACAGCCTTGTCTTGTGTCGACACTACTACTGCATAGTATTGAAAGCAAATACTTTGCAGAAAGAAAGGGGACTAGAGCTGGTAGTTTTGTCTTTTACGTCTTTTCCAATACCTTGGACTTTTTGCTGTGAATACTCCAGACCTCATATGCTCTCATATGATTTCCCAAAAAGGAGAGATTAACTACATACGCGAGCGCAAAGCTTAACAGTTAGTTATCTCGCTCCATTCGATTCAATGTATAACTGAACAAGTTACTACAGCGGGCGATGATGCACATAATTTTTATAATAGACTCCTTGCTGATCGTAACGTGTAAATTTTGTGCAAAGCTATGAGCCTACAGTTTGTTCTTTTTTCTAGTCCCATGATGACAATATTCCTTCCTGTACAGTTGCTTTACCGCACCGTCGCGCCCTTGAGCGACTTGACCGTGCACACACCGCCGCTCTCCGTCACCAGCTTGCCCAGACCCTCCTTGCCGAGCTCCTTGACGACACCGGCATCGAAACCGACCTCGAGGTCGTCGGTCGTCGTGAAGCCAGGCTGGAACAGCTCCCAAATCTTCTTCTTGGGGTTCAGCTGGCCCTCGGCATCGCCCTTCCAGCCCTCAAAGAAGACCTTGGCACCAGCAGGGGCATCGGCGGGCGGGTTGACCAGCTCGACGGGGCCACCGTGGTGGTCCTCCTCGCCTTCCTTGAGACGGGGGGAAGCAGCCAGGACCATGGCGGCAGACTTGATGCCGCGCATCTTGACGGGCTTGAGGTTGCAGACGACAACGACCTTGCGGCCCTGCATCTCCTCAAGGGGCACGAGGCCGTTGAGACCAGAGCAGACAGTGCGGACAATCTGGCCCTCGTATTCCTCGGTGTCGGTGGTGCCCTTGGCATCACCCATAGCAATGGTCGAGACGTACAGAGAGTCGGCTTCGGAGTGCTTGACGGCCTTCAAGATGTGGCCGACGCGGAGGTCGATCAGCGAGGGCGAGGGCGGCGCGGGCGGTGGCGGCGCAGCCTTCGGCGGGCGAGCCTGCTTCTCCTTCTTCTCCTTCTTCTTAGTAGGGAAGCCCTCGGCGGCGGCGGCGGCACCACCAGTAGCAGCGGCAGCTGCCTCACCCTCAGCAGCAGCAGGCTTCTTCTCCTTCTTTGTCCGGTCGGCCAGCTTCTTTTCCTCGCCGGCTGCCGGTGCAGCAGCATCAGCACCGCCGGCAGCAGCAGCTGCGGCAGCCTTCTCCTTCTTCAGGCGCTCCTTCTCAGCCTTGGCGTCGACGGGCGGCACCACATACAGCACCTCCTCAGCGTCAATGGCGACCTTGTCAGCATCGGCGACCGTCAGACCAAACAGGGCAGGGCTGTTCTGGACAAAGTCGACGAGGCGCACAATGTTGGGCAGGCCCTCCTTGCCGGTGCGCTGTTCGGGCGACCAACCCTTGACGACGGGCGCGAGGGCTTCGTACAGAACAACATCGGCCTTGGACGGCTTGGCGCCCAAAACGGTGGTGCGGGTGGCCAGGAGCGAGTTGAGCTCGGCCTGGACCGAAGGAGTCGATGCAGCCTGGGAAGCGGCCTCGACCCACTTCTGGATCTCGGTCTCCTCGGCCGGAGTGTATGTCTGGGAGGCAATGGCGGCCATGATGGGAGAGGTCGGAGTGTTTGAGCGGAAGATTGCAGTCGAAGAAAAGAAGGAAGTTTGTCGGTTTCTTTGTTGATGATTCAGAGGACTGAGAAAATGAGGCCGCAGAAACGAGACGATCGTCGGAGCGGGCGCAGGAAACCGGGCGAGGCTTCGAAGCGCAAAAGGGCGGAAGATGCGTAGGGCGGACAGTTTGGCGGTTCGCAAAAAAGTGTGGTTGGCAATCGGGAATGTGTCACACGACGTGTCGTTGTAGTCAGATCTCCAATTGACGTTGAATTTTGGCGATAGTGGCACAAAACCGCTGGGCAACTTTTTTCTTGCGCTAGAATGCCCCGCATTGGAGCTCTTTGACTACACTCTTGTCAGTAAAAAACAGGAGGGGCATTTGGTCGGCTTACATAAGACTTACCCACCTGAGTCTGTCCCTAGCTAGCGCGTGACACCGCGAGTCTGGCGCGTTTGCCCTGGGATCCACTTTTAGACTGGAAATGTGAGCAGGCAAGTGGGTCCACTCACGCTGTACACGCTTTCCAGTCCTGCCAGACTCTAATTGAAAACGACCATTCAACGAGGGAAAGAACACGCGACGCGCCTTCCCTCTTTTCTTGCTCCGGGATTTGTCTCGACATCGCCACTTCCAATTACGCCCTTTTTCAGGAGTCATCCCTGGATTGATGACTTTTTCGATCTGAAGGGAAGAGGGATCTCGTTCACATCGATGCATTGAATTTCCCTTCGTTTTTGGTTTACCCTTCATTCACGCCTTGTCGTCCCTTTCCATTCACGTCAGCTTCTTTTCACATTTTGCTTTTAAATTGCCTTTTTCAATCGGCGTTAATTTCCGGCTTC
Organism: Ophiostoma sp. CBS 140.51; assembly: GCA_029298735.1. Lineage (NCBI taxonomy): Eukaryota > Fungi > Ascomycota > Sordariomycetes > Ophiostomatales > Ophiostomataceae > Ophiostoma > Ophiostoma sp. CBS 140.51. The sequence continues at coordinate 40,014 of JANSLP010000211.1, forward strand.
TTTCTCTTCCGTCTTATTTCTCCTCAATTTCCATTCACCACCTTATCTTTCTTATTCCTCTCCTACCTCATCATGGCCCGCGATCTAGGCTCCTCTTCCGACATTGACTCCGACCGCTCGAGCCCTGTCAACGCCATGACGAGCCCGCCATCTTCGCCGCCGGCTGCAGAGCCTGTCAAAACGGAGACGGAAACCGACTACACCACCGAAATTTCCGAATTGACTGCAGCGTCAAGCGTCACCATGCCCGACATTTCCCCTGAAGAGCAAGCTCTCATCGAAGCCGAAGAGCGCCGTGCCCGCAAAGCCAATGCTGTCGAAGAAGAGCGCCGCATTGCTGCAGCTCGCCGCAAAAACAAGAAAAAGGCCGAGACAAAAGCCGAGCGCGAGGCCAAGGGTCGCGAACTGGACGAGCTTCTCAAGCAGAGCGCGGCCTTTAGCGATATCCTGACCAAAAAGACGCAGGTGCTGGGCCGTGTCGGGTCTGGGTTCGATGGCAAAGCATTGGGCGAGCACGACCTGCAAATGGCCGAGCAGCCCAAATGCTTGATTGGCGGCACAATGCGAGACTACCAGCTCGAGGGCCTGACGTGGATGCTGGAGATTTGCCTGCAAAACATGAGCGGCATCCTGGCGGACGAGATGGGCCTGGGCAAGACGGTGCAGACAATCTCTCTGATTGCCCTGTTGCGAGAACAGGAGAACTACTTGGGCCCCCACCTGATTGTTGCTCCTCTCAGCACACTGAGCAACTGGATCAACGAGTTCCAGCATTGGACACCGTCGATCCCCGTCGTCATGTACCACGGCACGCCCCAGCAGCGCAAAGACTTGTTCAAGAACCGCATCCAGAAGCACTTGTCCAAAGGCCGGCCGACGGAGCAGTTCCCCGTGGTCTGCACAAGCTACGAAATTATTCTGCGGGACCGCATCGATTTGTCGAAAATCAACTGGGAATTCATCATCATCGACGAGGGTCACCGCATGAAGAACTTTGACTCGAAGCTTTTCCGCGAGCTGCAGTCCTTCCGCTCGGCCACCCGCTTTCTCATCACGGGCACACCACTCCAAAACAACCTGAAGGAGCTCTGGTCGCTTCTCAATTTCTTGATGCCCAAGATCTTTACCGACTGGGAGGCGTTCTCTAGTTGGTTCGATTTCAGCGAGCTGCAGGACGAGAACACCACAGCGGAGTTCATCGAGGACCGCATGAAGCAGGATTTGGTCAAGAAGATCCACATGGTGCTGCAACCACTGCTTTTGCGGCGTGTCAAGGCCGATGTTGCCAGCTACCTCCCCAAGAAGCGCGAGTACATTCTGTATGCGCCCATGACCAAGGAGCAGACGGGCTTGTACAATGCCATCAGCGATAAGACTGTTGACACGCGCGCCTATCTGGAGAACAAGGTTGTGGAGCACTTAACCGAAGAGGCTACCAAGGAGGAAGTGGTGGAAGAGACAAACCCAGCAAAGACACGGGCCAAGTCCACGCGTGGCAAGGCGACACCAGTCAAAGTTGAGAAGATTGAGTCCATCACCATTCCTGTCCGGAGCAGCCCACGCGCCAAGAAGACAGTCGAGACGGCACCAGCTCCTGTCAGCAAGTCCAGGAATGCCTTTGCAATGATGATGGGCAAGTCAAAGCTGTCGTCTTCTGCTTCTGTGCCGGTCATTTCTATCGAATCCGCACCGTCAGCTGTCGCAACCAAAGCTACCCGTAGCAGCAAACGCAAGACATCCCCGACAACGGAAGAATCCGTCTCCAAGAGCGCCAAGTCCAGCCGCCACTCAACGCCCGGCAGCAGTTTCACCACAGCAGCCAGCGATGTCTCTGCCCGCAGCCGGTCCCGAGCCAGCACTCGCCGCCGCCGCACCTACCACGAGGCCGACGCTTCGGACGAAGACAAGATGTCCGACGACGAGTTTGAGGCCGCACTGCGCGACGAGTATGCCGCCGACGAGGATGACAAGAATGACTCAAGTTTGTCCGGCCTCTCCGGCGAAGAGATCCAGCGTGTCCAGACCTTGGAGCTGGCCAAGCGCGAAATCGCCAACAAAAAACTCGGCAACCCGCTCATGCAGCTGCGTCTCGTCTGCAACAGCCCACACAACTTTTACAACCCCTGGTCCTGGTCGTCGGAGAATGGTGCAGACCGCCCTGTCGACGAGTCCATTGTCACTGCCTCTGGCAAGATGCTGTTGCTCGACCGCCTCCTTCCTTCCCTCTTCCGCCGCGGGCACAAAGTCTTGATCTTTTCGCAGTTCAAGACTCAACTTGACTTGCTCGAGGCCTACTGCGCCGAGCTCCGCCGCTGGAAGGTCTGTCGCATCGACGGTTCTGTTGCGCACAGTGACCGCCAGGCCCAGATTGACTTGTTCAACCGCAACCCACGATACAAACTGTTTTTGTTGTCGACCCGTGCCGGCGGCCAGGGCATCAACCTGGCGAGTGCCGACACGGTCATTCTCTTTGACAGCGATTGGAATCCGCAACAGGATCTGCAGGCCCAGGACCGTGCGCACCGTATTGGCCAAAAACGGCCCGTGGTGGTGTACCGGCTGGCGACCAAGGGGACGGTCGAAGAAGACTTGTTGATGAGCGCCGATGCCAAGCGGCGGCTCGAAAAACTGGTCATCAAGAAGGGCGGATTCCGCACCATGGGACAGAAGCTCAAGGGAAAGAACGGTGCAGCCACCGATGAGGCTGATGAAGACGGAGGTGATCTTGACGCCGACGCGTTGCGCTCTCTTCTCCTAAAGGATGGACAGGTGTACACGGTCTCGGGTGACAACAAGGAGGTCCTGAGCGACCACGATCTGGATGTGCTGTGTGACCGCAGCGACGAGGCGTATGCACAGGCAGCTAGTGGCCATGGTGATGCGGCAGCGTTCAAGGTCATTGAGACGGGCGTCAACGGCATTACCGAGTCGTTCAAGACGGCGGCAAAGTAAGACGACGCTGAACAAGACCTGTACAAATATCAAGGACAAGGGAGGTACACGCACATTTATATGAGACCATGCTATACGTTTATTACGCTTTGTTTACTTTTTCTTTTTCAGTTTACACAAAATAGAGCATGTTTGTCGAGAGTTTTCAAAATCAGAAGTTTAAATTGAAGAACGTCCAGTCAATTACAAAGTGTGGTGTGTTCGGCGAGCCGTTCAGTTGGCAGCGGTTGTTGTGGGAGCGGCATCAACGCCAGCATCAGCAGGCGCAGCATCATCGGCAGGAGGGGTGGCTTCTTCAGCAGGAGGCGCAGCTTCTTCAGCAGGAGGCGTGGCTTCTTCAGCAGGAGGCGTGGCTTCCTCTGCAGGAGGCGTGGCTTCCTCTGCAGGAGGGGCAGCTTCCTCTGCAGGCGGGACGGATTCTTCAGCTGGGGGCACAGCCTCTTCGGTAGGTGCATCAGTGGCAGTCTCCGCCGGAGCATCCGTCGGAGTATCGGCAGTGATGCCCTCGGGGACAACGCCGGCCGGATCTTCGGTGGTCAACGGGCTAGAAGCATCAGTGCCGTCCGGAGACACGGTAGTCTCATCGCCATCAGCACCAAAGCCAAACGAGTCAGTGCCACTAGGGTCCGTATATTCGTAGCCGTCGTCGCCGTAGTTGCCCGGAGCGTCAGCAAAGGTACCGGCGCCGCCAGTACTTCCAAGGTTGGCGCCACCGACACCGCCGACACCGCTGCCACCACGGTGATGTCCGTTATCGTTTCCGTTGCCATTTCCACCACGGTTACCGCGGTTGCCTCCACCAACGCCGTTGCCATTACCACCACGAGGGCCACCTCCGTTGCCTCCATTGCCGCCACGGTTGCCTCCGTTGCCACCACCATGGCCTCCGCCACCGTTGCCGCCTCGGGCACCACCACCACCTCGTCCTCCACGACCAGCCCCACCACCACCACGGCCACCGCCTCCGCCTCCATGTCCGCCGCCACCGCCACGCTGGCGAGGCTCAAGAACCGGTGCTGAGAGGGAGAGTGTGTTGGAATTGACGACAGGTGCGGCCAAGACACCGTGAAGGGCTGAAGCCGCAGCCAGAAGAGTAATGAGGAAGTTCTGCATGACGATATTTTGTTGAAACGAAGGTATTTAAAGATAGTTGGCGACGAAAAAGTGTACAGTGTAGATTGATTTTTACCAGACTACAAAAGCATAATCAGAAATCAGTAGCCGACTCATTCTTATGTATACGAAGAACTATGTTTTTTCTGTTCTTCGCGTTACTCGCAAGTGTTGCACCCCATTTCCTGTAATCTATTCATCCACCAGATCCGAAGGTGTGCTCATCGTATCACCGACCACATTCCATCATGAACAAGAGGCTATAGCTTCCCGCGTCGTAAGTCTACGCGTCACTCGGCAGATATCAAAAGCAACTTTAATTCTTGATGAAGTTGCATCTGCTTTAGAATGTTTTTTTCCGAGCAAAAAAATATTTTTGAACCAGCTACCTAGAAAGGGCCCAGAACCAAATGGTGAAATAAACGATGTCTTCCCGCATATTATACATCTAGACTCGCGTAGAACATTGCGTCGTCGATGAAAGAAGGTTGTTGTGATTGATAATTCCCGGTAGGCGAGCCCATTCTGGCACGTTCTTAATTTATTTTCTTATTGTCCGTGATATATTTTGCTCTTTCCCCTTTTTTCTCCGCAATGTCCGAACGGCAGGCGCAAACCAATGCCGTTGGCAGACGGGCCCGCGTTCAGCGGCAGAAGAGGCTCGCCGTCCTTGGCGTTTGTCATAGTACGCGCGCGACGGTCGGCCTTGTTCTGGTTGGTGCGGTCGTAGAAGTAGAGGCCGAGGAAGGTGAGGGCGATGCCGACTGCCTGGATCCAGGTGGTCGGGCTGCGGAACCAGACAATGGCCACGGTAATGACGAAAACACGCTTGATCAGACTGGCCACAGAGTAGGTGACGGGGGAGACACGCGACAGCAGCACAAAGGCCAGCATGTTTTGCGCAAAGTGGAAGAAGCCGTTGAACACAAACTCGACAAACAGCCGGCCGTGGTCAAACGAGTTGGGGCCCTCGGACAGGTCCAGCGAGCCGTCGTACAAGAAGTCGCCCAGCAGGCCAATACCCTCGGACCAGAGCCAGATGGGGCCCGTAATGACAAAGGCCATGCCGGATGAGTAGCACAGCAGGTTGAGCTTGTCGAGCTTGCGTGCCTGTGCACCATGGCCCTCGGCCTCAGCACGCGACGCTTCGTTGAACAACTTCTTGGAGACGATGTTCTGCGTGACGAAGATGCCCGTGGCAACAAGCGCGTACAGGATGCCCAGCAGCTGGCCACCGCTGAAGGAATGGCTGCCCGAGCAGGCCAGCGCCACACCGAGCGTCAGAGGGATGAGAGAGAGGTAGGTCGTGGTGGGATAGCGGATATCGAGGAAAATCCGGTAGGCGAAGACGGTGAAGAGCGGGGAGAGGCCCTTGATGGTGTGCACAAGGGAGACGGGGATCTTGGTCGTCGCGGTCGAGCTGAGGAGATGGCCAGCAATCTGGAAGCCGGCCAGCGGCAGAGTCGTGCGGATGGTCTCGGCGTCCGGGTAGCGAATGCCGTGCTTGAGGGCGGGCATGCTGCGCTTCATGGACGGGAAGACCCGCGCCAGCCATGAGAGCAGGAAGCAGAATATCGAGACGAAGGCGAATTGGATGATTGTGAGGGTGGCCGGCTTCTCGAAGGCGTTGAGGATCGATTTCGACGAGGTATTTGTGAGGGCAGACGATCCGTACCAAAGGATACAGAGGAACTAGAGGAGAGACAACCTGTTAGTATATTGTTCTTCAATGCCATGTCGCATTAGAATCTGGAGCGAGGTAAACATACAATGAGCATCGGCGACACGGGCGCCTTCAATGCATCGGCAATCTCATGCACATTCTGGCTGGTACTACCAGACCGCGTGCGTATTGTGCGCAAGGCTTCGCCAAGACTCTTCTGTCGTGAATGGCCATGGCCGCCGCCGCCGCTGTAGCTATTGGTCGCGGCCGCGTTCCAGCGCACGCTGCTGTCTTTGCGCGCCCGCCACTGGTCGACAGGCGGTAAGGATGGCTGCGCGGTCGACGTGCCGTTTACTTTGCCGTTGAGGTTGTGGCCATGGTCAAGGCCGGCGGTGTCGTGCACATCAAGTTCGGGAAACTTTTCGAGGCCCTCGTCTTGAGAGCCCATTGCTGCTGCGTCGAGCGTGCGTCGGGGCACGGGCGCGTTGTTTGGAGACGGCTTTCGGAGGACAGTCGTAGATGTGGTTGTCGCATGAGGCATATTATGGGGGAAGGGAGAGAAAGAGAGAGCAGAATAGAACAGAATTAGGAGGCGAAGGAGGAGAGATGGCGGAGGGCGAAGGATGGGGCAATAGCAGAGTGGATGGCGAATCGACGAATCGAGCGATGCTTCAAAACGAGAGGACAGGGTTCAGTGGCGCCCAGAGCCAGCCCATTTGAGTATCAGACGGTGGTAGAACGGTGGTAGTGTACTTGTACGCTGTACTCGTAATTGGAACTCGTAAAGTCGAGGAGCGGACAATCGGCGTTCGAGGAACGGACGGAGAATCACTGGTGAGGCTAGGATTCAATATGGGAGTTGAACGGGAAAATCGGCGACACGGCACACGGGCTGAAAGGGGTGGTTGCAGAGAGTGCAGAGAGTGCAGAGAGTGCAGAGAGTGCAGAAAATACAGAGAGATACAGAGAGACGAGACGGCGTCCCATTTCAATGAGATATTAGAACGTAACAAGCGTGTACTACCTGCTGCAGGAAAGTGCAGGAACTGGCGTCAATACGAAATTGGGAAGCGGGTCTTTCGTATCGGCCAGTGGTAGCTGACGAGTACTCATCACAACTGGAGCAGGTGCGTTTCTGGGTGTGTTTCGGTGCTCTTCTGTGCTTGTGGAAATCTGGAAAGACGTAATCTAATCCGCTAGTCCGGATTCGGAAAATTCCAATCTTGGGGTTTTTCACTAGCCACAGTCTATGCTGCGCCACATCTTGATTGTGCTCCTGCCAGGCAAAGCAAGCAGGCGATCGAGCTATCACCAAAATTTCGCGTTGGCGTGCGCAGAGCAATTGTAGGCGTTGATTTGCCTGCAGAACAGCAGTCAATCAGTCAATCTATTTCAACAACCACAACGCCAACATCGCCAAACGACATCACCAGAGTCGTGCTTTCGACGAGTACTTACTCACACCATTCGAGAGAGCCCATTTTATACATACTTTGCTCCGCGGCCAGCGGTCTGGGAGGGAATCATGGCGGCCCCCAAGATGACCAAGAACCAGATGCGGCGGGCGAAGAAGAAGGAGGAGAAGAAGGCCAAGGCGGAGGTCAGTACCCGACTACAGGTATGGAACCTATCTCTAAGTGCAGACATCACCAATACTAACACACTTCAGTCCGCGGCCGAGCCACAGTCCACAGAGAAGAACGGAGCCACCGAACCAACATCCGAAGCGAAGCCCGAGACCACATCACCAACAACAGCAACAGAACCAGCAGCAAATGGAGATGCGAAGAAGGTGGAAGGTGCATCTGATGCCGACGTCAAGGAAGAGCCCGACACCGCCCCCGGCGGCTTCGACTACGACGACCCGGCGTTTGCCCAATTCAAGGACGTCTTCAGCAAATTCGGACCCAACCCAGAAGACGACGACGTAGCTCGCGAAGCCAATGCCGGCAACCAGGGCGAGGTCTTTATGAACGACCACTTTGAGATGATTCCAGATGAGGAGGACGAGGACGGCGGACGGCCCAAGCTCTCGAAAAAGAAGCGCAAGAAGCTCAACACACTCTCTATCGCAGAGCTCAAGGCTCTTGTGCAGAACCCCGAGGTGGTCGACTGGCACGACGTCTCGTCCTCGGATCCCCGGTTGCTGGTCGTCATCAAGGCGCAAAAGAACGTCGTCCCCGTGCCCGGCCACTGGTCCCTTAAGCGCGAATACCTGTCCAGCAAGCGCGGTGTCGAAAAGCCTCCCTTCCAGCTACCGCCCTTTATTGCCGAGACGGGCATCACCGAGATGCGCGATGCCGTGCTCGAGAAGCAGGCCGAGCAGACACTCAAGCAAAAACAGCGCGAGCGTGTGCAGCCGAAGATGGGCAAGCTCGACATCGACTACCAAAAACTCTACGACGCTTTCTTCCGCTTCCAAACAAAACCATCCCTGACGCGCTTTGGCGACGTCTACTATGAGGGCAAGGAGTGGGAGACGGAGTTCCGCAACTTCAAGCCCGGCCCGCTCAGCGATACACTCAAGGAAGCCCTGAACATGATGCCAGGGTTCCCACCACCGTGGTTGCTCCAGCAGCAGCGCATCGGCCCTCCGCCCTCCTACCCGAACCTCAAGATTCCCGGTCTCAACTCTACACTACCTCCCGGCGCATCCTGGGGCTTTGCTCCAGGGCAGTGGGGCAAGCCTCCCGTGGACGAATACAACCGGCCACTGTACGGCGGTGACGTCTTTGGTGTGGCGGGTGCCGACGGTACATCTAGTGCAGATGCCAGTCAAACAGCAGCTGGTGAGCCGATTGAGCGGGAGATTTGGGGTGAGCTGCAGCCACCAGGCGACGATGAGTCCGAAGAAGAGGAAGAAGACGACGATGAGGAGGAGGAGGATGATGAGGACGGGGACGACCGCGATGTGCCGGGCGGCCTGGAGACACCGAGTGGCTACATCAGCTCGGTGCCCACCGACTTTCCCACAGGACCGCCCGGTGTCGATGCAAACATGTCGGGCGAGTTTGATCTTCGCAAGCAACGGCGCGGCTACGAGACGGAGGAATCGTCAGCAGGAGGGCCGCCGCGGTCAGCCTACACAGTCATCCCCGAGCGGCAGGCACAAGCACAAGGTTTCTTTGGCAGCGACCGGACATACGACCTGTCGAAATCGGGCGGTGGTGGCGGTCCATCTGTGCCTGTGCTGGGCCAGGACGACGATGGCGCGCGCAAGCGCAAGAAGCCTGGCGATGTGGATGTGGCGCTGGATCCCGATGCGCTGCTGAGCAACGATGGCATCAGCAAGGACGAGCTGAAGCAGCGGTTCGAAGAGGGCCGCAAGGAAGAGGGTGTGGGCGCGCAGTGGCGGCACTACGACGACGATCTGAGCGACATGATTGCCCAAGAGAGCCGGAAACGCCAAAAGGTCGTCGAGGACCGTAAGACAGACAAGAAGAAGGAAGCCAAGTATCGCTTCTAGTTCCTGTCTCTGTCAAAATTGATTTTACCTCACTTTTGTTTTGTTTGGGATACTCTATCGTGCATGGACGTCATTTTGTTTTTTACTGGGAGTTGGTGGCGGGAATCTACAAAACCAAATCTTCGTTGACTCTGTAACAAAAGCATATTTAGTCTTTATTATTTTCATTAATATCCAGTCCCCGTCAATTTCCTATAATATCCCGTTTCCCAATAGTACGCTATGCCATGCAAGTGATAAAATAAAGCCAAGTACTCTGTAGTAAAAAAACGACTGCTACATCTCAGTCGATCAACCAGTCTTCCATTTCGATGCCCATGCTGCGGCCCAGGCTTCGTACAACTTCCCATCCAACATTGACACGCCACTTGCCAGCCCGGTCAATAGGGTCACTAGCAGCACCACTCACACGTACAACCAGCCTCAAGCTTGCCAGAGTCGCAATCGCCGTGTTGCGGTCTCCGTCCATGAGCGCCGCCGCCGAGTTCCGTCCTGTGGCCGAAACGGGCGGTGCACGCGTCCACTCGCTACGCACAGCAACAAAGATGGCCATCATCCGCTCCAGCGTAAAACTGTGAGCACCCAGCAGCTTGCGGGCAATCTTGCGGTGCTTGCTCTTTGGGCCAGTGCGACCTGCGCCACCGCCCATGCCACCACGCCGCTTCTTCTTGCCGTGGTAGTAGGTCGAGAAGAGAGTCATGTCGTGACGAGTCGCATTGTGCGAGGCCAAGTATGCGCACAAGAGGAACAGGCGAGCAGTAGCCGGAAGAAGTGTGGCCAAGTGCCGTGCAGCAAGAGGGTTCTCGGCCGGCGCATCTGCAGCGTCTCCTGTTGCAAGCTGCGTCTGTGGCTGAGACTGTGAGTGCACGTGAGGCGCCGCCGCCACGACAAAGCCCGGGTCCAGTAAAGACTCGTCCTGAAAGTGAGAACGTGCCGCAATCAACAATTTCGAAAACTCTCGCGGTCCATGCGTGCCAGCCAAGATGGGCGCCGTAAACTTGGGCCACAGCGCCATGCAAGCTTCTTGGAAAGCAGGCAGTGTCCGGCCGGCCGTCCGAGTCAGCGAGTCGTGCACAGCTGTGCAGAGCCGCGTCCACAGCTCGCTGGTTTCCTCGTCCGTGGCGTCCTCCAGTGTTGGCGGTGGTGAGCGGCTGAGAATCTCGACAAACTCTGCTTTTGAGTAGTTGCCAAACTGAATGTGCGGGACAAAGCTGGTACGCAGCATGGTTGGCGAAGGAAATGTGACAATGAAAATGACAGTGATGTTGGGGATCTAGATGACAAGTCAGCAAAGGTGTTCCGGTACAGGCTTCACTCTCACAGCTGAATTCTTGGACATACCACTTCTGATATACGGGCTAGGCCAGGCAAAAGCGTCGGGGGCGCATCCCGTTGGCGGTCGATGGCATCAAATACCAACACAAAGCGGTAGCCCTCTGGGTGATCACCGTACTTGAGCATATTTGAGAGCTCAACGGTCAGCTGTGACAGCGTCTCGCAGCGCCGGGCCTTGGGGCCGAGGTAGCGCACAGCGTCCGAGACCTTGGCCACCGTCCGTTCAAACAGATGCCGTGCCGTGACACACTTATTGGAGTCAACAATGGCATAATCAAGACTGTTTTCGCGGGCGCCAGCGTCTGAACTGGCATCTCCCGCAGCATCTGGGGAAGCGATTAATGACAGCATCTGCAGCACGCCGGCTGTCACGGCGCTCTTGCCGGATGCCTCAGTACCATGGACGACGATGTTCCCACATGGCGCAAGAGAAGGCTGAATATCAAAAGTTAGCTCATGCCCACATCCCGTTCAATAAGGGCGGCCTCTTCTATACAGCTACATCCACCTACATCGATGAGTGTCGAAAGTGTCTTGATCTGCTGCTCACGGCCAGGGAAACTCTGGAGGAGGCGCACAGCGGATTGCGCCTCCGCAGGCTCGACCTGTGATATCGACCGCATCGTGCAGATCGATTCGAGGAGGAGGATTGCTCAGGGCAAGCTCCGTGGTTAGTGCAAGTCTTGCCGTCTCGACAATGGTACCAGGGGTTATGCTGGGGGATGGCGTCTCGTGTCACGGTCACGATACTCTTAATTCGATATCCAGCGTCGGCGGTCGCGGCATTGGCCGTAGGTCGTAGTCGTTCGCATGCGCAACAGGGCCGTTCAGGAACGAGACGCGTAGAGTGACGCGCTAAGAAATTAAAAGGGCGACCCACATATCGGGGTGGCCGCTGTCGTTTTCGCGACCACAAAAGAGGTCGTCGGGGCGCTAAACGAAAACGACAGGTACACCCACCACTGTACTTGCTGCCATGTGTAAATGATGTGCGCTATCAAGTAGCCCTATTGCCCGCTGCCGGTTTCAAGCAACCGTTGACCGTCGTTTTCAACCTTGCCCCACCTGCCGTGGTTCACAACTGCCTCAACGACGTCTTGCCGCAACAGCCATTTGGAAACTTTTGAGCGGCAAGAGCGACTGTACAACGCGATGTGGCTCGGTGTCGTCGCATATACGTTGTATCTTACGGAGTAGCTCCTGCCTTGTCTGGATACCCGGCACATCACCAGCACGGAGGGGGAATGCCCCCAGAAAATGCCTGTATTTTGCGAAAACCCATGCAGTCCATGCAGCCAGAATATGCACGAGAAACCCAACATGCTGTTCCCCGCTATGCCCTGCGAGAAAAGCTTGATAGCAACTGCTCTCAGAGAATACGATGCACCTATCTTGGGGGTGGCCCGGCCAAAAGAGTCAGCACCGACGTCAAGCCAATGACAAAACCTGCCTGAACGGTCCTAGGCCGCTTCGAGGCCTTTTAGCGAGTTGTCAAACGCCCGTTGAAAATACGGGAAATGCCAGGCTTCCCTTTGTGCTTCTCTGGTTGATAATATCCCTTGCCCATGTCTGCTTTTTGGATGTCAGATTCCCGGGGCTCTTTCCCTTCTTTTACTTCCCACGCAGCTTCCAATTCGCCTCTGGACTCGTGTCTTGTGCAGATCGCACCTTCCGTTTTCTATTTACTATATTCGTACTTTTCTGAATACTTTCTTCACTGGCTGAAACTGGACGTTCCATCTCTCTGCCGGACTTTTTTTTTTTACAAAGCCCTAACTGTATCTCACTCCCCATCCACTCCCCTCTCTCCCCTGCATCGCATGCCAGCCAGCCCTAACCGCTAGATCGTCATTCTTCAATCCTAGTTTGGTGCATTTCTCCGTCCCATTTCTCAGCGACAGTGCACTTGTCTTGCCCTCCCGGCGGTTTATCGGCACACTCTCCGGCCTAAACAGCCCAAACAGCCAAAACAAAACGGGCGGCGGGCTAGATGTCCACCGCAGGAAGCGCTTGCACTGCTTGCAGATAGACTCAAATCCTTAAGAGGGGTCAGAGCCCAGCAAAACCAACTCTTGGTTTACATATACATAACGGTTTTTCACAAAAAGACCGCCGACGAGTGCCTCAGTGTTTAAATCGACGACAAGAACGGCGGTAACAGTGACGACGACAAAATTAGGAGACAGCACCCCGACCTGTGTTATGCGCCTTTAACAGGACTGAGAGCATTAACCTAGAGCTTCAATAATTCTATATTGAGCACGCTGATCACACCGATAGACGTCACGATGAATCCGCTACCAGAAATCACCATTGAGTTCGAAGAGCCGGGCAATGCGCCTGTTTCTGGCCAAGCTGCGCCCGCTAGGAACATCAACGACCGGCCGTACCACGCAAAACGGCCGCACAAGAAGTCCCGCGCCGGCTGCATAAATTGCAAGACACGCAAGGTCAAGTGCAACGAGCAGCGGCCACAGTGTCGAGCCTGCACATTGCGCAAAGAGACTTGTATATACCCCTCGGGACAGCACACATCCTCCTCTGCCATCAGCACCGCTTCATCCTCGTCGCGAAGCAGCGCCCGCGCGGCGGCACCATCAACAGCAGCAGCCAACACAGCTGTTGCTTCGTCCTCGGCCTCTTCTTTGGTTAGACAGTCCTACGACTCGTCATCAACATCTTCAGAAGATGGCTCAGCGATTCACTCCCGCCGCGTTTACTCTCGGAGCGCCTCGCCTGGCCCATATTCTTCAAAGGACAATGTGGGCCATGTCGGATGGTGCCTGGACGCATCAATAGGGAGCGGACCATCGGATGCGCATATCAGAGGTGGTGCCTCCCTCATAAAGGGCGGCTTCACTTTGATCGACGAGCCATTATATATGCCGCAAGAGATCGACATGACCGAAATGAAGCTGCTGTGGTTCTACACGGCCAAGGGGTTTGACGCATTTGCTGCCGAGGCAGGCCGCCAGCCAAAAGTCGATGAGATTCTCAAGGTCTCTATCCCGCGCCATGCCTTTGCGAGCAGATTTCTCATGGACTGTCTGCTCGCACTATCCGCTGTCGAGCTGCAGCTGTTGAACCAGCCCATCGACCAGTCGCGTGTACTCATGTACCGAGCTCGTGCATTTGCCGGGTACCGCAAAGCCGTCGAGGAGGCCACGCCCGAGACATACCCAGCGCTCCTCGCCTGCTCACTCCTTCTGTGTGCGCTGTCGTCGGAGATGTTTCGCGAAGCAGACAAGCAGCCACTATACATTCTCAACTGGATGATGGTGTGGCGCGGCATTGGCATCATTGTCCGGCTCATCCAGCCAGAAATGCTCTTCCGGTCAGGCATGTCTATGCTCTTTGCCCGGCCGCCCATCAACCTTGAAGCATCAACAAAATATATCCCGGACATGCTGCTTTTCATGGTGAGCTCCATTCGCCAGGACGAGCCCGACTACACGCACATTGACGTCTACTACGAGACACTTAAGTACCTGGGATCACTCTACCGGGAACTCGAGTCGGGCATTGGCCGAATCCTCAACCTGCGTACCATTACCTGGTTCACTTTTGTACCAACGGGCTTTGTCGAAGTTGCCCGCGAACACAGGCCACGAGCACTCGTCATTCTCGCACATTACCTTGTCTTTGTCAAGCTGTGCAGCCGACTGTGGTGGATGCAGGGCATTGCAGATAAGGAAATCAAAGACATTCAAAATGTTCTCGATGACAATTGGCAGTCTTTTATTACGGTGCCCCTTGCAGCTCTGGAGACTGACGATGAGATTGCCCTCGGCAAGATCCTCCTCAACAACGACAGTTGGCAGCCTGACTTTATCTATGACGTAGCCCGAGACAGCCAGATCAGGAGCCTCACTCTCGTCGATAACACCGGCCACAACGTTGTCTACAATGGGACGTGGGTGCAGGTGGACACTGGAAAACCAGCAGTCTGGAACCGAGAGCCGGCGGCCGGCACCGCGCCAGCTGAGTTTCAGCCTGACGAAATCATTGGACTCCGGCGTCTGAGTCTGAATATTCCAGGCGAATCTTCTTCTGGGGACGATACGGCCAGTGATGGGATTATTCCTCCACCCAATGTGTTTCCTTGAACACGTCGAGGAGGACAGTCACGAATATGCCAGTTGGCCTTGATAGATCATTCTGAAATGCTATGACGTCTCATATGAAGCCAAACCACAACCACGCGTGCCTATTCAACCTATGTTCAGGGCCTCTTTTCACCCTATACTTCGTTACCTTACACCAACCCAAACCAGATCTCACTCGCAGTCAGGTTAGACGGCACGGAATGACCGACACCCGTGGCATAGATGCCTTCAACATGGTCGCCATAGTCGTCCGTCTGGTAGTTAGCCTGTGGGTAGTTCTTTCTGGTGTCGGTCGGCGTCTGCGGCACGTTGAACACATTGGTCCACTGCTTGATCTCTTCCTGGTAGTTGCCCGGAGCCAGTGTGGAGTCGGCGCTGCCGTGCCAGATCTGCATGCGCGGGCGTGGTCCGCTGTAGTCTGGGTACATGGCGCGGGCGACGTCACCCCATTTCTCGGCCGTCGCTTTTGCCTGCCCGCCACTGCAGCTGTTGTTCCACTGGTCGACACCGCCGGACGAGGAGACGAAACAGCCGGCAGCAACGCCGCTGTACAGAGACACCGCCGAGATGAGCTCGGGGTACGTGGCCGCCATGACATTGGACATCATTGCTGTGCAACGTCAGTATGGACTTTGTGAGAGACAGACAATAAAGGCAGACGATGCGGAAAACTAACCTCCCGAGCTGCCGCCGGTGACAAAGACTTTTGCAGGGTCCACCTTGTACTTGTCGATCGAGTACAGGATCATGTTGGCAATGGCCTGGGAATCACCGCCGCCGTTATGCGTGAGAGTTGCCTTGCTCGAGACGTCCCAGCAGGTGCCGCTGTGTGGGCTACTCGGCCACACAGTAATGTACCCCTTCTTGTCCGAGCCCTGTTTCCAAGGGATTTTGCTGTTGCGGAAATACGTCTGGGCCGTCGACTGGCACGAGTGGATGACGACGACCAGCGGCGGATTGGGAACGACATTGTCGGGCACATAAACAAACATCTGCACCTTGCTGGTCGCGTTGTTGGGGTAGTCGACCTGCTTGAGCTCAGCAGCCTGGGCCAGCTGAACCTGGGCGGCCAGAAAGACGCCGCCGAGGAGGGCTTGCAACAACATCGTGTGGAGGAGTTGCGAGATTTAGAGATCAAAGGGGTCAAGATTAAACCCAGTGCTTCGGTGATTGTTTAGATGCTTTGGGGTTGAGATGGAGCAAGAAGCTGTCAATCTTGGGGGATGGTGGTTGATTATATGCGCCCTGCTCACCATTTTGGACATTAATATATCAGTTCATATGAAGGACACAATACCATAGTTTGCGGGGTGGACGGAAGTGTTGCCGACAACCATCATATCCTTGACGTAAGGTCAATTATCAACAAGCATAATTTGTTGCTCGCGTCCACTCTCCCCACGTTTCCTGGCGGGGATGTGTCGATTCGGATATTTTACAATAAAGTACCAGAGTAGATCGGCGTATTTCTGCAGTTTCTCACTATGGTATCTATTGGTTGCTCATCTGTTTGGCTTTGAATGTCTCAGGAACAGGGAGTAGTTCCCCTCTCGTCGGCTAAACATCGAGGCAGTATATACCTTCTATGAGGATGAAGAACCGCTGTCAGGGCAAGACGACAATGTGGTGGACGAGTTGTATTTCATATATCAGGGAAGAAGCCAAAAGGTAGCTCACTGTCCCTCCTGATTGGTGGCTTATTTCCAATCGATGTGAGTTCTAGACAATATATTGATTGCTCTGTGCTTTCTCCCGCAGTGTGTTTTGCAAAACGACCCGTGTTAAACACCGGCCAGTCGGCGGAGCTCCTTGTGCCGAATCGCTTCCATGAGCACCCGTCTTGATGTAGAGTTATTCATTGGCCGTTTAATCTGTCAAGTCGTCCTACTCGTTAACATATGCTTAGCATGTGCGACGATTGTACTTTATATTTTTACAATGTAAACATTGTCCACTCATATCAAAGTAGGCGCTAATATTTTCAGATTACTTAGTCTCATTGATGGTAAAATTTGTATTGTACT